>PISX010010603.1:57232-69741 GCA_004024625.1 Mellivora capensis
CGCCCCCCCCCGCTCCCCAGGACACACCGCCACAGCCAGAGTGACCTTCCGAAAGGGATCTGAACGAGGTGCTTCCCCACTTGAGCTCCTCAGCCGACCTTCAGAGCCAGCGGGATCCCGTCCGCGCTCCTGAGCATGACCTTCAAGGCCTCCTGTGAACTGGGCTCTGCCTGTGTCTCCAGCCTCTGTCTTTGCAGCTTCTCGGGGAGCTGAGCTGGCGCATCTGCCTTCCGGGCCTTTTATCCCCAGATGGTTTACATTCATCTGTAGGGGAGGGACGCTCATATCCCCTCTTGTGCTTGCTCCATGCGGAGGGACTGCTATGTCCTCCTCTAGCATCCGCTGCCCCTATGGTCACCTCTTCCAGAAAGCCCATGGCACCCACCAGGCTGAGTTAGGTCCCTCCTCAGTTCTTGTAATTGCCGGACACTTAGCACAGCGTGCACGGTCTTCTCCTTTGTTAATGGCCATGCGAACGACTCTGGAGGGAGGTTCTGAGCCGTGGTTCAGGAAAGTTCCCCAGCGCCTGGCCTAGACTATCTGTGCATGGTTTTGCCGTTTCCTGGGCCCACAGGCTCCTCCCCCCAGATAGGCCCTGCAGACGGATGGGGCAGAGCACACTCAGGCCAGTTGTGTTCCTTTCTGCATGGCCCACACTCACTGCTTCCCGGCGGGTGGGCATCTAGACCCGCATCCTGTGCCATTCGCCACGGAGGCAACCGCGCCCGTCCCCAGCAGCTGGCCATTCCCGCCTCCTCTTAGCTCCCCCGCTTTCCCACTCTTGGCCAAGGAAGACCTGCTAGCATGTGCCCTTGTACCACTCTCCCCTCACTGGCCTTTGTCCCCAAGACTCCAGATGCCTGCATCTGAGGAGTGGAGTGGACTCTGTGATTCCCCTGTGACCGTCCCTGTCCTCCTCTGTGACCCCCAGAATTACCCAGTGCCGCGTAGAGAGACCCCGAGAGCTCGTTTGTGTGGACGTGTTTAAAAGAAAACACCCTGAACACACAGCAGGGCACGTATGGAACAGCGTGGGGGCCGTGGGAGGCACGGGTCTGCCATGGGCTGGGCAAACCAACCTCGTGTCTCTGTGTGCCATGGCCCCTGCTGTCTTCTAGGAAAACAACGGACAGTCCTTGTTGGCAGCGATAAAATCTTCAAGCGAAGATGAGAACTTGGGAAAACTTGTATCCACTGCCACAAGCTGAGATCTTTTCAAAACTGTCCGATGAACTCTGCGGTAGTATTAATAAAGTGATTATTTTTTGAATATTGTATAACAAACTGTCATCGTTTGGAAGAGCTGCAGAACTCAGGAAACTGGCATTTTCCAAAGGGCCCGTGCGTGATGTCACAAATGATGTGTGGATTAAGGACCCATCCAAAGTTAGACCAATGGATCTTAATGTTAGAGTACCAGATTTTCATGTGGTTTCAGATTTCACGTGGCAGCTGGCCTTTAAAAAGTCCCACTCGTTGGGGCGCCCGGGGGGCTCCGTGGGTTAAGCCTCTGCCTTCGGCTCAGGTCGTGATCTCAGGGTCCTGGGATCGAGCCCCGCATCGGGCTCTCTCCTTGGTGAGGAGCCTGCTTCCCCCTCTCTGTCTCCCTGCTTCTCTGCCTACTTGTGACCTCTCTGTCAAATAAATAAAATCTTAAAAAAAAAAAAGTCCCACTCGTTGATTTTAGTGTAGTACTTGAGAAGAATACGCACAACTATCTGAAAAGATTATGAAAACATCTCTCCTGTTTCTTACTAAAACCCCGAGACCGTCTTCTCTTCATCTGCCTCAGCCAGAGCTCTACCTTAGGACGGACGGACAGACCCGGGGTCGGGCGTCTGGGCGTCTGCGGTTCAGGCCTGATGGGAGGGGAGGGTTGCTGGGCGGGAAACGCTGCTCTTCCCTCCACACTCTCTTTGCTTTGGGAAATGTGCTTCCATAAGACATGTTAACATGGAGTGGTTTATTGTTATCTTGAAACAAATACTTCAGAGTACCTGTTTAACACCTGAAGTGGTCAGCCCAGAGGTGAACCCTCTGCGGCACTGGTGGTTTTCTCACAGCCGCACTGAGGTGTGACTCGTGCATGACACTGTGTGAGTTTACAGTGTGCTGATCTGATGCATTTGCAGATTTTAAAAAATATTTTATTTATTTGTCAGAGAGAGAGAGCACAGGCAGAGAGAGAAGCAGGCTCCCTGCTGAGCAATGGAGCCCGACGTCGGGTTTGATCCCAGGACCCCGGGACCACGACCTGAGCCGAAGGCAGACGCCCAGCGAATGAGCCCCCCAGGCGCCCTGATGCCTTTGTAGGTTACAGACTGGTGATCACTCTAGCGTTGGCCACTGTCACCGCCGTGTCGCTTAGTCACCACAAGAAACGCGTAGTTTCTTGTGGGAGAGCATCTCGGATCTCCGCGTTAACGACGCTTACTACCTGATGCAGGCTAGATGCGCGGAATGTTTTAATCTTGTGCCGGAGGTCTGTCCCCTTCCACCGACGTCTCCCTGCCCCGCCCCCTCCGAGCCCCACTGCCCACGGTCTGCTTCTCCGACTTGGGCTGCTTCAGATTGAACCCGTGAGATCCTTGCTGGTTCTTCAGGGCCTCACTGCCGCCTGGGGCTCGCCTGCCTTCATGGGGGGTCGGCGGGACGGCTGCCCTGGGGTCTCCCCGAGTCGGCAGTCCAGAGACCCTTGTGGGTGGGGGCCGTCGCTCCAGCCAGGCCCACCTGTGCTGGAAGATCTGCTCCGAGGCTCCCTTTGTTCCCCCAGGGGTGGCCTGACGCAGCTGGGCCTGGGGCGGGTTCAAACGCAGGTCGCAGGTCGAGGTCCTGACCTTCCTCAGCCTTCTGCCAGCGCTCACAGGGGAAGGAGTCAGGTGGCCTGATGTCATTCTCAGGTTCTACTTCCTGTTCCTGGCCTTGGATCAGATGCTGACCGAGCCCCGCTTCCCCCAGGCTGCCTCCCTGTCCCCAGGACGGAGGGCCCACCCCTCCCAGACGTGGGCGAGGGAGCAGGCTCGGGGGCAGGAACCCACCCCAGAGTATCCGATGGAGAGGAGGACTGGAACCACACAGACTTGCTGTGCGACCTTGGGCATGTGGCCTACAGTCTCTGGGCCTCATCATCCCTAAGGGATGATGTCCTGCTGTCCCACTGAGGCGTATGCAGGCAGAGGACATGTGACCGCCCCCGGGGAAGCTGGTCCCTCTCCAGGAGGCCTAGGCGAAGGGGGCAGCCCTGGGGGAGCTCCCGGTAGGTCGGGGCAGAGGAGGGGGAGGGGCGTGATTCTCATCAGTCATAGAGTCTTCCTGGAGCCCCGTCTTTGGTTCCAGCAGTGGCAGGCGGGGCTGGGGCAGTGGGGGAGGGGGTGTCTCAGAGCTCCCTCTCTGGCTCTAAATAGGCCTAACCCTGAGGACCAACACCGGTGGGGGGGGGGCGCAGTCCGCTCTCCCAGCAGAGGGAGCAGCTGCTGGAGGGCGTCTGGGGCACCCCGAGCGCGCAGAATACTGGATACTTCTCAGTGTCCCCTGCAGCCGACACCAAGGTGCACTTAGCTGGGGCGCGGGCTGCTCCAGGGAGAAATCGAGGGTAATTGAAATTAACTTGGCTCCTGCCATTTTTTCCCTCCTTCTAATCACCGGGAAATCTGCTGCTGGCCGGGCGGGAGGGCCTGAGGGCCAGTGCCCCTGGGAGTCCAGGGCTCAATTAAGCGGTGGCAAATTGGATTTCTGGCCGTGAGGCCAACGGGCTGGGGTTGGCATTGAGGCATGAGCTGCCAGATGGTATTAGGCTGAGGGCTGGCCAGATGGGTCCAGCTGCTAATTCAATCTGGCTTCCCAGAAACAAGGCTGGGAAGGGCCAAGCCGTGGGCCTGGAAGGGGGGACTCTGGCTGGGAGGGCAGGGTACCGTGTGGGGCTCGGAGGACCCTGACAGCCAGGGAAGGGGTCAGGGAGGGAGGCCAAGAGAGACACAGACATGGAGATGCACTTAGGGAAACAGGAAGGCAGACAGGGCAGAGCTGGAGAGACACAGAAGCCAGAATTTCACTGCAAAGTGACGTCAGCAAAATGAGTGTTTTAAAGGGTGGAAGGTAGAGGGGTTTCAGCTGGGAGGGCGGAGGGAGGATCCAAAAGGAGCCCGTGAGCGGCAGGCAGGCCCTCAGACAGGTGAGGGCAGTCATGCATGGAGAGGATGCCCTGGGGAGGTGGGATTGGGGTCCAGGCGGATGGGGCGTGCAAAAGGTCACGCGTGCTCTCTAGGGGTAGCTCCGGGGAAGGCTCTCGGGGGGAGGACAGGGCACCCCGCCTGTGATGTTGGCCTTGTCTTACCTTTCAGGGGCTGCCAACATCAGAGCCTTTTTCTTTTCATGAAAAAGAGTCCCTAACCTGGGCTTCAGCCCAGCTCCCAGAGGGTCAGTGAGGGCCCGTGCTTCCCACACTGTGGAGAGGAGTAGGATGGTGGCTTTTCTCTGACCCCAGGCTCAGAATTCCGGCCCTGGCTTGAGCTGGCTGGGCCTGGACCGGCAGGTCCCTTGCAGTGCACAGGGTGGTGGGGGGTGGGTGGCGCTGTCCCACGCGTCTCCGGAACTTTCAGGCAGAACACTTGTTTCTGGTCACCAGGTGTGGGGGTTCCTTGTCAGCACGTCTCTGCAGCACACACTGGGCGTCTTGCTGGGTCCCTCACCTCTGACCCCTCCCCCCGCCCCCGGAGATGGACCTGCAGGCCGGGGCCTCTGTCCTCCAGACCGCATGGCCATGGTCAGAGCAGCTCAGCCCCATGTCCTCCCCTCAGATCTGCCAGGCGGCTCACAGAGCTCAGGGACATGCTTGTACCTGTTCATTAAAGGGCAGGACACAGAATGCGGGTGAACAGCCCCGTGAAGAGGGACAGAGCCAGCTCTGGGAGGGTCCCAAGTGCAGGCAGGAGCCTCTGTCCCCATGGACTTGGGGCGCGTCACCCTGCTGGCACGTGGATGTGTTCACCGACCCGAAAGCTCCCCAAACTTCATATATGAGGGATTTTGATGGCAGCTTCCCCATGTCGGCATGATCAATGAGTACCTCCACTTCCAGCCTCTCTCCCTTCTCAGGAGGATAGGGAGGGGTCATGGCTGCTGGGTCTTTCTCATGATCGGACCCCTTCCAGGAGCCCCCCCGGGGTCACCTCATTAGAACAAGGGACACTCCTGTCACCCAGAAAGTGACAAAGGTTTTGGGGGTCCTGTGTTGGGAACCAGGGGCAGAGGTTTTTCCCGCTTCTAGCCGCAGGGAACGTGGCTGTGCGATGTCAGGCTTCATCTGGCCTCTGGGATGTGAGCACATGTGTGTGGTTCCAGCCATCGGGTTTGCAGTGATCTGTGACAGCAGTTTTGGGGACCTCATCCAGTCCCCTGAGCTGCGTGTTGGTGGCGGGGTCCCTGGGCCATGGTGGCTGGCTCACGGGGGTCACCGCAGGGAAGCGGGGGTCTGCAGCTCAGCACCCCCGGAATCCTGCCACACCCGAGGCTCAGGCTCAGGGGCCTCGGGGGGCCAGGCACCCCCATGTGGGGGCCATGGCCTGCTTCCTCCCCTCTCTGGGGCAGAGTGTGTCTCCGAGTTTCAGGGAGAGACGCCCCTGGGGGGTCAATGCCTTTGAGGTCAGGACTTGGAGAAGCCAGGAGAGGCTTTTGGGGTGATGTGGACACTTCCTCCCCCCCCTACCGGTTGCCCTGCCCACTGCGTCAGGGCCCAGGTCTGCAGAGCTGGAGGTCAGGGCGGAAGGATTCAGCTGCCACCCCATGTCCCCCCTTTCCCCGGATGGGATCCTCTCACCAGGGTACTTCCAGAGCTTCCCTGAGGTCATGGGCTTGGAGTAACTGGAGGCCTCTGCCCGCCTGGAGCCCCTCCCACCTCAGTGAGGATGGCCAGCCCCTCCCCAGCCCCACACAGAGACTGAAATGAGCCTGTAAACCTGCGGGAAAGGGCTGGGAAAGCTCTGCTGAGGGTGAATGGGTGCAGGGCAGGCCGTTCTCGCCTGGTGTCTCTCCACATGGGGCTGCTGAGGGCAGAGGAAGCTGGGAGGTGGGGGGTGGGGTGGCTGGGACATATAGAGGAGAGCAGGGGAGGCTGAGGGGCTAGGAGCTGTGAGGAAGGCTTTGTTGTCCACACACGGAGCCAGTGGTCTCCACGTGGCTGTCCGTGGAGACACGCTCGGTCTGTCCTTCTGTAGGAGCCGCCCCCGTCCCCGGGCCTGGGAGCCTCCCTGTGCAGGGCCCGGCGGGTGGAGGGAAGATGCTGAACAGACTCTGGCCTGTCCTTCCTCCAGGTTCTGTTTACTACAGCTGAGCAGAATCCTCGTTAATCGTAGTAAAGTGCATGTGACAGAAAAGGCACCGTTGTAGGCCCTGTGCAGTGTGCAACTTGGGGCACCGAGTGTGTCTGTGGGGTCCTGTGGCCGCCGTCTGCCCTGAGATACTGGCACTGTGAGCCCACCCCAACAGATCTGCCCCTAAGTCAGGGATCCTGGGCTTCCACTTAAAAGGCAAACAAGGGATGGCATTTTCAGTTCCATTCACTTCAACACACCTGCCCGCCATCCCTGTCCATAGCACAGAAATCATGCCATTCCTTTGGCTCCGGGGAAACCATGGGCCTGGCCATCCTGAGACCTGGGTCCAGGTCCTTCTTTCAGAAGCTCTGTAACCTTGAAACTCCTTGACGCTGTGGGGGCCCCATGGTCTCCATCCCCGAGGCACAGGCGTGGGGCTCCACTCCTGCTCCGTAGGCTCCCAGCCCATGCAGGGGGGATCTGGGGCTGACACCAGGAGGAAGCCGGGGTGGGGAGGGGTCACTTCTGAGGGCTCCAGACCCTGACTGCTGGCCCACCACTCATCCCTGAGCCAACCCCACCCACGTTAGCTTCCTGGCTGGTCCCAAACCCCGGCCGGATCCTGTTGTAAGGACACTGGGGTGCTCTGGGGTGAGTGTCCAGGGACCTCCAGCAGTGACAACCTGGGCAGGAGGCCTGTGGGGGAACAGGGAGGCTCAGAGGCCAGCGCATGGGAGGGCTGCAGGGGGGCTGCCCAGGGCCTCATCAAAGGCTCCTGGCCATGCTTGCTTGTCCCCAAGCTCCTCACCTGAGCTGGTCCCGGATCTGTGCTGCTGGGCTGGGAGGGGCTCAGTGCCGCCTGTGGAAACAGGGTCACATCTCTTGTTCCCTCCATCCACCCTTCTCTAAAGGGAGGGTTCTCCTGGGAACAACTGTGTGTTGAAGGGTTGAGAGACAGAGTTGGAGCAGCTAAGTGAGGCCAAACAGACTTGAGAGATGGAGAAGCCCAGGAGGGAGGAGGAGGGCTCCTGGGGGAGGGGCAGGTGCAGAAAGACGGTTTCACTTCAGAGCATGGAGGGAGCAAGACAAAGTGTAACAGATATGTCAAGGACTGGAGGGAGACAGTGTGGGGACAAGTGTCTGGGGGAGGCCTGGGGACATTTGTGCAGTGCTGCGTGAGCCCCTCCCCCGCAGCCTAGAGAAACCACTGATGATTTATGTCCCGTTTGGGGGCTTTTGGAGATTTGCATCTGTTTTTAAGTCATGTGTGGGGCTGGCTGCGTCTGAGTCACTCAGGGACGGACGTCTTCATTGGGATTTGTCTCTGCTCCGTTCGCTGAATCTCGGGGTCCCCAGTCTGCGGGTGGCTGTGCCCACGATGTCAGTGTGCCTGATCATCGGAGACAGGGAGATGGTTGCTGGATTCCAGCCGGGGAAGGATGGCAGGCTCGGTGGGGCAGAAGTACTCGGCACAGAAAGTTCCTCTGCTGGGAAGTTTCCAGAAACGCTACAGCACCAAGGGAGCATCTGGGGCTGTGTGTCCCCTCATTGCGCTCTGGCCCTTGGCCAGGGGTGGCTTCCTGGGGGCTGGTTGGTCCAGCCCTCAGAGGAGGGAGGGAGGTCCACAGCAAGGGTTGTTGGCCAGGCCCAGCCTGAGCCTGCCCGGGCCTGCTGCTCCTTCCTCCCCATTGCCTTGCTGTGGTCTCACTGTGGCCTCTGACCTGCCTGCCACGTGGGGGCTGCTGGAGCTCTCAGAGAATGGGGCAACGTGCTTAACACACGGCCCAGTCCTGGCATGCTGGCCCAGCCCCAATCCCACGTGCACCAGAGGGACCCCTGGACTTTATTGTCTCAATGCCACCTCGGACTTCCTGCCGCTCCCCTGCGCCTTTCCCATGCCGTTGGCTATGCCCCTGCTGCGTGGCTGTGTGCCAAGTAAGGGGGCTTGGGGGTGGGGGACGCCTTGTCCTTAGCCTTCCACCGGGTCACCACTGAGACTTTTCTCTGTCTGTTGTTTCTGTCTGTGGGCAGGCCAGCGTGGCCCTGGACACACCCCAGGGCTGTTCCCTCTGCTGCTGGTGGTGGCAAGTTGCATAGAAGAGGGCTGGGGGCTCCCCACTCTGCCAGACCCTTCTCCAGACCCCAAGGAGCAGGCCCAAAGCTGGCAACCGGCCCGGAGGGGGGAAGTCGGGGTGACAAAAACAGGAGTGAGCATCTGGAAACGTGCTCCCACCACAGTTGTCTGTACGTCCTTCTGCCTCAGGAAGGCAGCAGAGACCACAGGAGGCAGGGTGGCATTTAGAGAGAGACGAGCTCCCGGTGGGGAAAGAGATGAAGATGTCAGCCTCGTGCGCTGGGGACCCAGGCTGGGGGCCCCCTCCCTAATTACTTTGAAGCCAATTAGCTGAAAAGCGTGATGGGATTTCACAGTGGGCTCCCGGCCAGATGGCTCAGAGCCTCCCTGGGTGCACTTTAGGGAGCTCTGGGGGCGACAGATGTCTCTGGTGACATCAGGAAACTGTGCAGACCTGCTCGCCTGGGGCCCTGACTGGGAGGGTGGACAGACGGGACAGGATCACAGGCGTGTGCTCTGCCCACTGGCCCTTTATGTGCAAGCTGGACAGAGGTGCCTCCAGCCAGGGAGGTGGGGCAGGAAATCGGGATGCCCTGCCACCTGCCTGGGCAGGTTCTGGACTAGGAAGTGGACAGAGAGCTGTGTGTCCTCCTCCCCTCGCTGTGCGGTCTGAGACCCTGCGGCTGCAGCAGGGGCCTGGTGCCAGCCTAAACCCCTACTAGGTGTGGGTGGCCTCGTCCCCCTTCGCTGCCCAGGACAATGGAGATGCCTGCAGGGGTCCCCAGGGAAGAGGAAGCCTAGCAGCCAGCCGGGACCAGAGTCAGGAGGAAGAGCCTGTGAGCGGGGGTGGGGGGGGCTGGGGTCCAGGGAATGGGTTTGTATGTAGTAGTAGGTGAGGCGGTGGGGGCAGCGGAAGGTTTTCCAGGAGGTGAAAGCAGAGGGCGCAGGGGTGGAGAGAGAAGCTGGGGGGCGGGAGAGTCAGGATGGCGGTCCAGTGGGACAGGGTCGGGGGTCGGGGTCGAGAGCCCCGGCTGCAGTGCGCGGGAGGCAGGGAGGGGATGGGTCGGTGCCCAGGCCGCTGGCCGGGACGTGGGTGGGTGGGCCCGGCGGGCGGTGCGGACTGGGTGTGGGCCACGGGGTGAGCCGCGGGATGGGCCCGCCCGGGGCGCGGCGAGCTCCAGGAGGCAGTGCGCCCGCCAGCCAGGCCGTCCCCAGGGGCGTGTGTGGGCACCTGGGTGGGCACACGTGCCTGCTGGCGAGTTGGAGCCCCCGCCTCCCTCAGGCCGGCCCCGTCGTCGAAGCCCCTGGGGCGCGGGCGAGGGCGCAAGGCGCGCCCCCCGGCTGGACTCCTGCCCAGGCCGGCGTGCTGGCTGCTGGGGTGCGGGGCGGGGGCTCGGCGGGATGCAGGGAGGGGTCTGAACCGTGCGCGCTCCGGCCCCACCTGCTCCGGCCCTACCTGCCCCCCTGCCCCGGCGCCGCCGCCGGTCCCCCGCGCCTCCGTCTGCAGCCCCGCCCCCCGCCAGCGTCTCCGGGGGGGGGGGGGCACGTGCTCGTAAAAATAAAAAAAACATTAATAAGAAAGCCCTTTCAAGTCTCAGTTTCCTCCTCATTTCCGTTAAAAAAACGAGAGCCACGCAAAGCTAAGTGTAATGTTCTTTACTGAATCCGATGGTTTTCACGCTCCCTCCGGACCCGGACGAGCTGCGTGCGCGGTGGGGGGCGGCGCGGGGGTGGGGGGTGTGGGGGGGAGGGGCCGGCCTGGGCTCTGCAGGCTTCTGCGGCGCGGGGGGAAGGGGCTGGCTAACATCTAACCCTCCGGAAGGGAGCCCCTGGGCCATTACCACTGAGGGCAGCGGATTCCCAGAGGGCGGACCCATCACTCAGCTGCCCCCGGTCATTTGCAGGCTCTTACTGAGAACCCCCGTGACAAACGTCCCAGGCCTGGGGACCCGGGTATGAAGAAGGCAGGACCCCGCATAGGTGAGCCCCGGCCTTGGGGTACGGTGGGAATCCCAGCCCTGTGCCACCTTGGGTTGAAGCTGTCAGGGCGCAGCCCCCAGCCACAGTGGTTGGATCAGAGTAAAATGCAGGAGCTCTCTTGTTCTGGGGGCTGCAGAGGGTATCTGTGAGATCCGGAACATCCGCAGTCATTTTATACCTACCAGGGAACTTGGACAGGCAAGGACATTCCTCAGATGAGAGCAGAGCCCAGGGAATGCCAAGACACAGAGCCAGCGCCCTGATCAAACTGCCTGAAGCCTAACCAGTTGCAAGACTTGGCAGTTTTGCCAGCCTTCACATTCCTTCTATTTAAACCTATTTATAGACAAAAAGTTCTAACTGAAATGGGCAGGTGGCTTGTGCCTGCCATTTATGTGACCTAGTGCTCATACTGAACCCTTAATGTGCAGAATGGTGGCCCCATTTTATAGATGAAGCCAGTGCCTGAGGGGTTCCCCAGGGTCACCCCCTTAGTAAGTGAGGAAGCTTGGGTTCCAGCCCACGAAGTTCTATACCGAAATCTGTTATCTGCAAAAAAAAGGTTGACAGCTGGGCTGACAAGGAAAATGCCCTCAAATTCTTTTCTCTCTGGGATCCTTCTGGGCCTGGGTTTTTGTTTTGTTGTCGTTTTTCTGGAAATAGAGGAGTTGAGTCTCTCTGCTGAGTTGACCAAACCCAAAGAGGAACTGGGCCTTAGGAGGCAAGGCTGCGAGAGGAGACCGATGGACCGGGCAGCCAGCATGGGGAAGGCAGGGCGGGGACCGGGGACGGGGCCTGACAGCATCTCAACAGATAGGGCTCCAGCTGGGGTCCGAGCTTTGTCGATGGAAGGTCTGCACCTCGTCACAGGGATGGGCTTTCTGCCATGATGAACCTCCTTGTTGCTCTCCAAGCACACTGGCATTACATAGATTAACTTGAACTTGACATTTTGACCAGAGAGACAATTAACTGCTCCCCTGACCCCCCTCCCCCGGAAACAGCTTGTGGACCCTGCTCCTCTGGCTCCACATCTGGCCGGGTGTGGATGGCTTCTCCACGACTCTGGGAGCAGCCGCAGTGGGGAGCATGGTCTGTGTTTCCGGGGCTCATTTTTCACGCCGGCTCATTCTGCTGGAGGTGTGATCAGCGTTAAGTCTCGGTGTGTTGGGCAGCCGGTAGCGGCCCCCCACCTGGGCTGTCAGACAGACTCGCCCCTACCCCCATAGCCTTTGGAGGCCAGATTCAGGGTTTCAAGGGGGAAGAGTTGAATTCTGTTGACAGTTGCTTTATGATCCCCTTAATAAATGCTTTCCCTTGGCACGTTCCCTCTGTTGTTCCTCTGGTCCTGTCTGTAGACCCTGCAAGGGGACGGACGCACCGAGGACAGCAAAGCACAGAGAGGTGCAGCCATTTATCCCGAGTGCACAGCGGGTCAACGCTCGGCCCCGGACAAGCACGCACTTCTTCCACTACTCATCGCTGCGCTCTGCAAATTTAGAGGGAAGCTTAAGGAGGCACCTGACTGAAAACTGAACAGGGCTTCCCCATGCCTTCTGCCCCCCACCCCAAGATCAGAACGCACCCCTGCTGCCTGGCCTCCTGCCCCTCCCCTGCACTGCAGCTGATCCCTCTGTGCTGCTGGTGACGCTGTCTCCCTGTCGTCTCCCCACAGGACTGGGAGCCCGTCTGGGAGGCCGGACGTAGAGCTCCCTGGTTCCAGGGGGAACTACTGGTATTGGGATTGGATCATTGTTTTTGTTTCATCGGCTGCCCTGCCCACCCCAGGACCCCGAACCCTGCTCGTGCCTGTCCACTGCGTAACATCACCCCCTGAGCACCCGCAGACCTATCCACATCTCCCGGGTGGGGTGGGAGTGGGGACTGGAGGCGGGGCGGGCAGTGCCTGGTTGAGAACAGGCTTTTGGAATAAGACGGCCAAAACTTTTTAATGTGCTGTTGGATCCTGTTAGCTAGGATCTTGTTGAGAATCTTGGCATCCATATTCCTCAGGGATATTGGTCTGAAATTCTCCGTTTTGGTTGGATCTTTGCCTGGTTTGGGGATCAGGGTAATTCTAGCTTCATAGAAAGAGTCTGGAAGTTTTCCTTCTGCTTCTATTTTTTGAAACAGCTTCAGGAGAA
>PISX010010604.1:6050-69637 GCA_004024625.1 Mellivora capensis
GGTACATGTCTGTGAATCGCCAGGTTTACACACTTCACAGCACTAACCATAGCACATACCCTCCCCAACCCAATGTCCATTACCCCACCCCCCTTTCCCGACCCCCTCCCCCCCGCAACCCTCAGTTTGTTTTGTGAAATTAAGAGTCACTTATGGTTTGTCTCCCTCCCAATCCCATCTTGTTTCTTTTCTTCTTTTTTACATGGTTGGTTAGATCTAGCTTTTTGCAAATAGTTTCTATAACAATAGCTGGATAGCGCTGTTTTTTTTTGTTGTTTTTTTTTTTATCCCAGCACTTTACAAAGATAACAAAGATGAGTTGAGAATGGTAAGAAAAAAATTCTGTAGACCATAGTATTTTTTCTATGCTACCTACCATAGTCATGTTATGCAATAAAATAAAGTATATTTACTTGGCTTCAAAATTTTCAGTTTTTCTTTGTTAATGACACTTGGACCAGCGTGCTGAAGAAATAAGCTCTGTGGAGGCTACAAAGGGGTTCTTTCCTGGGAGACCCAGTGTTGTTTCTATTCCATATAATACTCCCTGCTTCTAAGTCATTTTTGTTGAGTAGTAATAGGTCTTCATGTTTGTTTATATGTTGCAGTTTTCTGCCTTATTAATCAAAGGGTTCCATTACTATTATTTATAAACTAGCTATATCCTTTTTATAAAGTCCTGATTTTTTTTTTTTAGCACAACACCTGTTAGACACAGTTTCTCTGTTGGAATCATCATTTTTAGGGATAGTGAAGGAGTTTTTCAACTTTATTTTTTTGGTGGGGGGAAACAAGCTCCTGATTTAAACCAGATTTGAAAATAGATCTTCCATATTATTAATACCATAATACTTCCCTGTAGTATCATTAAGCATCACTTGGGAATATAATATGTTGGATTTATCACTTACTATATAAGTTACCTCAGGTTTATCTGTGAATATGACACTGTGAGGAGAGAGGAACTTGACCCAACTGGATCTTCTGATTTCAGGAATATGATTTTTTTTTAAATGGCGTCATATTTCACATGGCAAAAAAAAAGTCTCATGGATTTATTTTTAAACTCTGTGCTCAGAAGACCATGAAGAATATACTACTAAACCTCTTTAGAAGTTTCTTCCAAAATACACCCCAATACCCCATGCTATTAAACTTAGATTAAAAAAATATTGGTGACAAATGAAACAGGAGGAAATTAATGGTAAGATCTTTAATTTTGATTTAAGCTCATGAACAGCTATAGCAGGGAGGAATCTAGACCAAAATAAGTTCCAGATGGGGTACCTATGTCACTGAAACCTTTGAAGAGTTAGTAGCAAGTGAAATCCCAGCACTCAGAGACTGGACACTTTTCATTACTAATAAAACACAGTTGACAGGTTCTAAGATTTCAACCAACTTAGGTTGCTATTATTATTTGCAGTTTACTTTGAGCAGTAAATACAAATGGGACATTCAAAATGGGGCAGAAAATTGTTAGAGTTTCAGAAATTTAAAAAATATCAAATGAAGTAAAATAATTTTAAAAATAACTGTAGAAATGTAGAAAACATGTGACGTCACTATATCCAACTATAACTCCGTGTTGAGGCAGGCCTAGAAATTACTGCCATTTCAGTGGTGAGGATTAGGTGCTCTAGGTTCATTGTACATTGATAATACACATAATTAATTTTAATCCTAAAATAAAATTTTGCTTTTTGATTTGCTTATCTATACTGTAAATATTTCAGAATGAAGTAATATAACAAGGTACACTAATTTATCCTCACTGATCTTATTTAGTCTTTGTATATCGTTTTTATTTTGAGCATTGCTTCCTGTATCGTGGACCTCGGTATGACTAATTTGCCAAAAAAAAAACCCTAAAATTTCAATATTTATTAAGTATTTTTGCTTTGAAAAGGAAATTACATAGAATAGGAATTTCTGATTTTATGACATGGATTATCTCAGTTTTTACTATTCATTCTGTAATATAAATTATATAGTTTAAGAAGAAGCAAAGGGGATTCTTTCCAAATAGATTATAGATCTTTTCTTTTTTCTTTTTCTTTTTTTTTTTTTGTAAAGATTTTATTTATTTATTTGGAAGAGAGAGAGAGCGCAAGCAGCAGGAGCAGCAGAGGAAGAGGGAGAAGCAGGCTCCCTGCTGAGCAGGGAGCTGGATATGGGGCTTGATCCCTGGCTCCTGAAATCATGACCTGAGCTGAAGGCAGACACTTAACAGACTGAGCCACCCAGGCACTCCAGATTATCTTTGCTTATGCAATTTTCATTGCTGCCAGACATACTCAATTTTCTCTTTCTCTCTCTCTCTCTCTCACACGTGCACGTGCACACACACACACACACACCCTTCTCCCTAACTTTTCTCCTGGTAGCTCTAAGATTCTTACCCAGAGATACTCATTTGGGTCAAGGCATTATATTCATGTGGTACCTGTTATAATGAGTATATATTCCCTGAGAGGAAGGGACATGCTGACTTATGAAAGTATATCAATAAAAAATAAGTATTTTGTAAGAAATCAAAGACTTGGACCTCCAGCATGAGACTAAAAACAATCCAGGTTTTCTGTGTGGAGGCTGGAGCATTTTGCTTGCTCAGAATAATATCTTATATGGGCTGGGGCAATCCAAGGGGGGCCCCACTGGAGGAAATGGTAGGCTACTTGAATCCAGAGAAGGCCTGGAAAGGAGGGCCCACAAGAATTACTCCAAACAAAGAATACAGTATGTTGGGCAGGCAGATGGAGCTCTAACAGAGGTTAGCCCCTGTTTCACTTTTGCCACAGGCTAATTATAGTAGATTCTGTTCAGCGCATGGACAGTTGAACCTCATCTGATCCTCACGCTTCTGTCTGAAGATTCCCACCTCTACTACAAACAGAAAACCAAATTTTTTTTTTTAAATCTTCCACATATGTCTATATTTTTCCATCCCTATTGCCAAACTGTAGTCCTGAATGTCATCAGGCTTTACCAGGATTATGCCACATAATCCTGAATGGACTTAACTACTTCTGATTTATGAATTCTCTACCATTTTCTCTACCATTCTCCCCTTCAATCCCAAAATGATCTTTGAGTGTATAGGAAGAAAATCAATATTAATCTTAATAGCATTTAAAAATATTAATAGGTCCCTTGACTTAATTTTTTTACAAATATGTAAGAAAAATATATTAACTAAACTCTGATGTCCACAATGACACTAGTTCCCTTGCTTGGTTCCTCAAGCTGTCACATCAAGCTGGTACCCTGAAGAGAGGATAGGTACTCTACAACAGATTTGGGTCACTGGAAACACTGCGCCTTTAGTCTTGTTTTTTTTTTCATCATGTTGTAACTAACACAATCTATATGCATTCCATTAAATGGTTACGGGATAATACCGCCTAGTTTTGTGTAAAAATATCATACAAGTTGGACAGATGGCTTAAAGTATCTCTTCCTAGAGCCAGTGTCATGTTAATGAAATAAGAGAAGCAAGGACAAAAAGTATATGGGCACTTTCCTTACTCCTTGTGAGTGCTTATCAGCTATATTACACAATGGCATCAAACAATGATAATTTAATCATCTCTGAAAGAAGTGGATCCCAGAAACCAACATTAAAAAAAGACCTGACATATGAATTACATATGAATTTCCATATGGTAATGTTCATTACCAAAGACTCTTACCACAAGTATGTAACTTTGCTTTGAAATACTGGATACTAAAAGGAAGAGGCCAGAAGGATTAACAAGATATTCAAACATCATTATTTAGTTGAACTTCTTTCATTTTTTGTTACTGCACACATTTTTTGTTATTGCACACATTTTTGTTACTGCACACATTTTTGTTACTGCACACATTTTTTGTTACTGCACACATTTTTGTTACTGCACACATTTTTTGTTACTGCACACATTTTTGTTACTGCACACATTTTTGTTACTGCACACATTTTTGTTACTGCACACATATTTGTCTGAAGAGATGTGAGTGTCTATACAGGCACCCACACTATTTATTAAGGGGGGAATGGCCAAAATGATTTACTAATTGAACTCCTTGATCAAAAATATATGAATACCACAGCAAAGCCAGAGTGATGTTTCTAAAACACCATTTTGATTACATCATTCTTCTTAAAATCTTTGCAAGCTTATCCATGTTTTCCAGGACAACATCCAAACTCCTTGCCATAGCATTTGAATCACATTTGGTAGCCTGCCCTGCTTTCTACTCCACATCTCTCACTTCACATGCTACATATTGCATATTTTCTCATCTTTGCACATCATCTCCTGATCCCAAACACATGCATTTTCTACCCTTTCTTTATAGGTACCCAGTAGCTCTAGAAGCTTCTATGCTTGACTCTTGTGAACTACATATTTGCTTTGTTAGTTAAGTCAGTGGAAGCAGATGGGCTTGGTACAGTAAAGAATAGTTTGCTTGCTATGAGGTGTCAGCCTAAAACTGGCAGGAAGTTAGCAATAGCAGTAAGGGATAGAAGGCTAAAGGAGTTTCTACTGAACTTCCAGGTCCCTTTGGATGCCATGTTCTCTTGATCCAGTGATACTATATCCTTCCCTTCTCAACAAATTAGTTCCTATCTCATTTTCAAATCTCAGCCATTGTGTCACTTTCTCTAGGAAGCTTCCTGATGTCCCCAAGACCTCTCCTATGTGTTCCTCTGGGACTTCCTTTATGCTCATCATGACACACGTCTCCCACTGAGGCTGTGGGCTCCTTTCAGGGAGTTTGCATGTCTTATTTACAACGGTATCTCCAGAGCTATCACAGTGCCTTAAATGCAGTTCGTGATTAATTAATATTTATTAGATGAATGAACACAAATTTAGCTTCAAGATTAAAAGGGGGCAAAAATGAGAACCCAGGAATATTCATTTTTCCTGCTACCCCCTCTCTTCCAAAAGCCTTTCCCCTTTCCAAGCACCCCCTTTTTCTGCCTAGCCCCTTTCTTCTCTACCAGATATACATTGAAGTCTAACTCCCAATTCAGAGGCCAACCAGCCTTCTGAGGTTATTTACTGATAACAAAAAGAGGGCCTCTTTGAGTTGTTATTTGATACAAAATAATTCATACAGCATTTTCTGTTTGCTTCACATGCATTAAACATCAAGAGGAATGTGTACACTGGAACCCTGGTAGTGGAGTGACAGATTCTAAGACTGAAGTTTCTGGACATGTGGCCTTTCCTGAGATATCCGGAGATGTTCAGTGATGACTCACAAGCCCATGCCTTGTGAGTAATCTGTGCATTCTGAGAATGGGTTCGTCTGTAGTAGGGCAATGATACCAAGCTTTCACATTTGTAAGGCGCTTTACATTAGTGTTTCTTAGCAAATGTCTCATGAATACCAATGACAGCTCTTTCAAACAGGCTGAGAAGATTCTTACTTTAATCTCTTCCTACACACACATACACAAGCACACTTTGGGGCTGAAAGAAATGAGGGTTAAAATGTAAGTCCCTTGGCTATGCCACAAAAATGTGAATAGCTAATCCCATGCTCTTCCTGATTCCAAGTCTAGGATTCATTTCCACGCCTCAGATAAGCCATGGCTCTTTTCTCTTGGATACAAGCAGGTTATATGACTAATACCTCTTGGCATCCCATTCAGCACGGACGCACACACGTGCGCATGCGCACAAGCACACGCACGGTTGCGCGCGTGCGCACACGTACACACATCCACGGCATGCGGGAACTGGGGCCGTCCACGGAAGAGCCGACGTGAATCACGCTCGGTAATTGCAGAGAAAATGTTTTGCTAATGAGTGGGAAGCAGCAGTTTCTTTCCACCGCTCTGCCCGCACTTCGGTATTAAACCACGTTGGAAGGGAAAGCCTTGATCTGTAGAAGAATAACTGCCCGATTTCTCATTTGTGACGGTCCAAACAAGAACAGGCTGTGACATGATCGTCCATTAGAAACTCCGTTGACATCTTAATCAGGCCGTCAGACGTGCCCAGGAGTTGTGAAGACATTAGCCGAGTTATCCATTTGCAGTTTCAGTGGGAATGAAAGCAGGGTGGCAAAACCTGCAGTTGGAGCATCTTCCACCTTCCACCGGAGGAAAATATCGACAGTTCTTTTTCATCACCTGAATCATATTGGCTCTGTTGACTAAAACTCACCATTATATTAATCATGTTTTAAAAGAGAAGTTGTCATATAGAAATACATCAGCCCAGGCATGCCCTGTTCATTTTGCATGTATATGATTAGTTGTCTGACTCTGTGCATCACCATTTCACAGATGAGAAATCAAAACATCGGCAGGCTGGCCATTCATATGTAGCTAGGAAGTAGTGAAAATTCAAACCCAAATCTTTTTCTTTTCTTTTTTTATTTTTTTTTAAGATTTTATTTTTAAGCAATCTCTATACTCAAGATGGGGCTCAAACTCACAAACCGAAGATCAAGAGTTGCATACTCCATGAAATGAACCAGCCAGGCACCTCCAAACCCAACTCTTTCTGACATGCAAGTGCATTCCATTAAGCACATTTGTATATTATGGTTTATGTACAATAGGATCATAGACCTGATTGCAGCGAAAAATTGGCCCTATTGAGCGCTGTAGTTAATGGATTTATTCACTTTCACCTAAAAATAACTGTAGAAGGCATCTCTTATGTCAGAATTAAGTATCCCAGCCTGTGAGTAGACTTCATGATATAAAGCATGACCATAACAGATCAACAATTTTCTTCTGTTCCTGACAGTAGATTTTCTACAATTACACTGGCCCTGCTCTCAGAAGCTATTCACCCTGCCATTTGCCCTCAGGTATCCTAGTCCTTTGTCCTGAAAAAAATTCATCTTTCAGATTTTATTTAACTGTAGGCTATAGTGAGTAGAAGTAGCAACTTTCAGCCTTCAAAGGACCCACTTCAACTTTCCAGGGCAAAACATATTTTCTCTTCTTAATTTATTCTTTCTCCATCTTCCTGAACACCTTACCATTTTCTGGTCACTGATCTATTCTCTGATGGTACTTTCTTCACTCTGGTTCTAGACTTCTGTTTTAAGATTTCTGTCTATCCATGATCCTTTGCAATTCTGATCGCTAACTAGTATATCTTATGGCAGTTCCTAGATATTATTTTCTTCTTCTACTTTCTTTGTGCATTGTACTGATGAAAGAAACTCAGTGGAAAATCAGAGAAAAGAGAAATATATTTTGAAGGCATAATAATAGGAAGAAAATAATAGAGTGAAAGTTGTTCAGTCTAGCAAAAGAAGATTTTGTTTGTTATGTTTTCTTGTTCTTGTCTGGTAGATATTTTACCTGAAAGGTGCTAATGGAACTAAAATGCCTTCTAAGAAAAATCTACACCTGCTTACAGAATAGACAGGAGTGAGACACAGAACCATGAAGTCTTGTGTTGCTTCTGTAGGCTGGAGCCAGGATCAAGGAGAGGTTGGAGGTAATGAAAGAAAGAAAGGATCATGGAAAAATAGGGGATAAAAAGAGAGACAAGAGAAAATAACTCATGGATTTCCTTCTGAGATGATTCATTAGAAACAGCAAAACAGGTGTTGTGTGCCCTCTCCTAGACTCTGTTTGCTTCTCTAATTGCAAAATAGTATTATTTCTTTTTTCAGGTAGAAGTCTAGTTACACCAAATATAGTCTAGATATATAGGCCTTTGTCATGCATATATTCCATCATTTTTTACCACATTTTGGAAATAAGAAAACTAAGTCTAAGAGAAATAAGTGAAACAAACAAACAAAAAAACAAAACAAAACAAAAACCTCATGGCCAGTAAATGGAGGAACAAGACTTAACCATAATAATGCTTATGTCTGAATCATTGTTCTAAGTAGCCCCTCCGGTGAATCTCCAGCATCTGTTTTCTTATGTAACGCAGGTATGCTATATGTTAAATACCATCCTTACTTGTCATTTTCCCCCAGTCTCTTCAACTTAGAAATGATAGGTAAATATCATCATGCTGGATGCTTTGCATGGGGAGAAAGACAGCATACATGTCTATGTTAATGGAAACCCTTTAGAATTGTTGATCAAGTGAAAGTTCTATCCAGGAGTGTGGGCCAGTGTTGAGGGAAACAGAAGCCGTGGCAAATTAAACAGGTTCCTTGGACAGGCTGTTTCCACAGTAGGAAGTGGTGGGTTGTAGGAAGTAGGAAGTTGTAAGAGGGTTTGCAAAGGCTTTCAGCATCACATTTACATTTCCTAGCTGAAAAAAAAAAGGAAAAGCCCAGAATTGAAGTGCCATCTTTGTATCAGACAAATGAGGCATTTAGATTTTCTTCAGAGCACCTACCTTCCAGAGGAAAATATAAAGTACCAGCAAAACAATTTCACCTCCTGTCCTATTTGGCATTGTTCTCCTACTAAAAACTGGAGGGAACAGTCTCTCTGTTCTAACCTATGTATTAGTGCTGATATTTCTTTTCTAAAAGTCCTGAAGCCAGTAAGCAATCATTGTAAAATCATATTATATTTTATAGTTTATATTTCTTTTTACTTTAATAATCATGTTTTGTTTTTTTCTGAGGGAAACAATTGTCCCTTTCTCTTGACCTCCAACATTTTAATTTCACTTTTATGTTAATAATTCAAAAGTGTCTTTGCACTAAGTGTGTCCTAAGACAGGAAATAATAAACATAAGAGCAACAGAGGTCATTTATTTGGTCTGTTTCCAAGAAGAGCAAGGCATGACTATAATTACTGAGCATAGTAACAATTCAGAATATTAATTTCTGGGTTCAGGTTGAAGTTTTACTGACTTCCCTTGCCAATGTATTCCATTTTTTGACTAAAATGTCAGATATCATTTCTAATATCTCATCTCTGTGTTTTGAGTTTATGTGATATGTTTTGTTTCTGACTTTTAAAACACTGCATCATCTCTAATCAAGTCTCTGTTTTACCACTTTTTTGGAAACTAGACACTTTGTCCTATATACTAACATAAGAGATATAGTCAGTGTTCAGAAAACATGAATTTTTCTTAGAAATATACCTCCTCAGCTTACTAATCAACACATCATTACTAATATATGATGTATTTTACTTAATTGTTTTGTATATGGTTCGACAATAAATTCAGTGATGGGGGCACCTGAGTGGCTCAGTGGGTTAAAGCCTCTGCCTTCGGCTCAGGTCATGATCTCAGGGTCCTGGGATCAAGCCCCACATCCTCCTTTCTCTCTGCCTGCTTCTCTGCCTACTTGTGATCCCTGTCAAAATAAATAAATAAAATCTTAAAAATAAATAAATAAAATAAATTCAGTGATGTTGGGGACTTTGTGTATGAGTTATCTGCTCTTACATCCCTAGAGCAAAGAATAGCACTAGGCATGCATCATAAAGTAGCCACTCAATAGGAATTTGATAGAAGAATTGATAATATTCATTAAGTCCTAACCCTAGTTGATAAGGCATTAACAATGCTGTAGATATTTTATACTCATGTAGAGAGAACACATAAAAAAATTTCTCACAGTCAGTATTCATGAGCTCCTTGGCATTTTCCTTGTATTTGATAAATTGAAAATTCTAGAAACAATAAAAAGTTATCTTTATTTAATAATGCCAAGTAGCCTTTATAATTATTTCTGAGTCTGGCCTTCTGTGCCATATAGTCTGACTAGTCACACTCAATTGCTAGAAGTACGGACAAATGTGATTATTGTTGTGGTTGAAACCAAGCTCATTTTTGCCCTCCACAAAACTCCACAAAAGTGGAATTCTCTAGAAGCGTTCTCTCATAACTCCTGTTGTGAACATTTCAACCCTGCCTCTGTGCGGATCACACAGATTATTAACTGGATTTCACACTGTCTTGTAACCCTATTAGTGTTTATTTCCTGAAATAGACACTACTGAAGCTCTTGCAAAAAAAAAAAATGATACTTGAGTTCAGCCTTAATTACAAGGGGAGATTCTCATGAAACAGTGAAATGGCACATGAATCTTGCTGTGTCAGAATTCCTAGCAGAGGTCTAATGATAACAATATTAGTTTGTAAGTATTCCCACAAAGGCACTGAAAGCCATATCCCCAGAGGATATGGGGATCCCAAGATGCAGCTGACTGCTCATTTTATCCTTACCCCACCCATGTGCTTTCAAATTAAACATTCTAGAAATCTGACATAATAACTGTTAGCCTAGGTGAAAGTGCTTAGTCCAGTTTCCTTTCCTATCCCACAGCAGGGAAAGAAAGACCCCTGAGAACAAGTGAGTGGCACTCTAAGAGAATCCTTCAGAGGTCCTTCCAGGGTGTATCTCAGGGAAGAGCCAATACTTAGACTATGATCAAGTTCAAACATTATTAGCTAAGAAAGAACTTCAACTGCACTGATGATTTATGACTTTTTGCTTCTCTCCATCTAATATGCCCTCCCCATACATACAGCAACTCTAGAACAGTCCCAAAATGAAGAACAGGACAAGGTAGAAACGAATGAAAAAATATACCGCTTCCACTTTCTCCAATGCAGATTTACAAACAGTGGGTCAGATTTTATCTCAAGGGAGAGTACAAGCTTTGATCTCATGATAAAATTGAAAGTTTGTTCTGAGTTTAAATTTCATAATACCTAGGAGTGACTCTTAATAGGGGAAACAAGACTGTTGCTATAATCAAAAACTATCAGAATGCAATGTAACTGTCCGAGATATGATCAATGGGTGTGGAAAGGCTATCCAACAGAATGTGTGTAATTAGTGGTAGGGAAAAAATGAAAGGGTTTCCTATTTATTCCTCATTGAGTTCTGCCTTTTCAAAAGATAGCTACATGTGAGAATGTCAGTATTATTTGTTCATCACAAAAATGGATTTTTCATATGTATCCAAGAACATGCTCTCCCCTCATGTTTTTCCCTCATTTAGGAGGCTATCTTCAATTTCATCACCCTCCTGCTTATTTGTAAGGTGTATTTCAAATATCATTTTATCCCCACAGAAGTCCTTGATTTCTACTAATCCCCACCTCCATGCTTGCAATTGTAATATCTGTCACCTCCTTAACAAACACTTACTAGGAGTTTAATTTTTAATCTCCATGACATGAAACATAGCAGTAAAAAAGAAGGAGATTACAGTCTAATGAAGAAAAAGTCACATAAACAGTTTCAATGCAGTGTGAAATGAGTGCACAGAAAGTAAAACAAGAACCTGAAGAAATTGTTGTTCTTTAGCAGAAGCTGGAGGAGTATGATCTTATGGGAAGTGAGGAGTCAGCATTGAAGAAAGATTCAGAGAAGAGGATGCAGGAAGTGGGTTCTGACAGATGTCGTGGGCTAATTAGATACTCTTTATTGCTCTGACTTAGATGCTGTCTCTTAACAAAAAAAGGAATTCTCTCTCCATTTCAAGCTGTTGAAACAATATGGAAATAGAATATAGTCATATGGAAAGCCCTTAATAATGCAAAGGCATGTAATGCAAATTTTCAGAAGTGTAAAATCCATGAAGGAAGAAGAGAAAGTTAGTAGCATGACAGTAAAAAAAATTAGACATGGGAGATAAAGTTAGAGATAAAGATAAAGTCTTTCTAAAGACCCTAGAGTGGTCTGGAATGCAGATTCTCACTATAGCTCCTAACACTATATAGTCTGGCATTTTCCCCTCACCTACCCTTAGGTATATTTGAGATGTCTCTGAGGTCCTCAGAATCAGCCTTCTCTTCTTTAGCTGCCTTGCATGGGGATCTGTTTCTTGTGACTAGAATATTAGAATATGATGACAGAAATGTAAATAGCTGTTTAAAAAAAGAAATGTTGGGACACCTGGGTGGCTCAGTTGGTTAAGCGGCTGCCTTCGGCTCAGGTCATGATCCCAGCGTCCTGGGATCGAGTCCCACATCGGGCTCCTTGCTCGGCAGGGAGCCTGCTTCTCCCTCTGCCTCTGCCTGCCACTCTGTCTGCCTGCACTCGCTCTCTCCCTCTCTCTCTGACAAATAAATAAATTTAAAAAAAAAAGAAATGTAAACAGCTATACTAAATAAAAAATTGCATGTGAAAAATGCTATTAATAGAGATTTTTATTGTGAAGATCAGTAGTGCCTTTTTCACCTTTCTTTTTACACCCCATATGTGTAGAAAAATGTCTTACAGATTATAGTTTCTCTATCAATGTTTATATGAGTTTAAGTAAAATAAATTATTAGTGAACTCCTTTGTAGCCAAGTACTATAGAGGAGGTAAAGATATAATAAGTTATAAGAGAAAATTATTGCTTTTAAAGAACTTAATATCTGTCAAGAAAGGGAAACACCAAGCAGATAATTTCAATGTAGGACAAGTATGGAGAGAGTAGTAAAATCCAAGTAATTTAGTTTTTGGGAAAATAAATATTTGCTACAGAAAGGTCAAAAATAGTTATAGAAAGTAGGCTTTTTAATTTGTATAGTGCTGATTTCTGTTACTTGTGAATTTTTCTCAAATATCCTTCTGACTTACACTTTCAAGAAGTGTTTGCTTACACAAAGAGTAAGTCATGATCTCATGAACAATACATTTGGTGAGAAAATTTGAATTTTCTTAACAGACATATGAATAATCAACTGGGTAAATTACTTTTTCTCTGTGATCAGTCTACCTTTGCCCGTACAGAGGAAACACATCAGATTTTTGTTCTTTCATTGGACTTACTCTAATCGAGGTCCTATATTATGGGAATCAAACCAAAAATGATTATCAGTTTCATAATGACTATAAAATCATCTACTTGAGCAAGTATTAAGAGTAGACATAGAGAAAAACTGACTGAATTGGGGTTTTAGTATGGAGATGTAATAGAAGTATTAATATTGCCTCTGTTTTATTGTCAGAATTCAGAATAGCGTAACTGCTTTATATATAAAAATAGTTTTATATGGGCTATGTTGGTGTATCTTATAATTTGGGGGCTTGACTAAATTATTTTAAAGTCTCATTCTAGCATTAAACAAACCTAAAATTCTGAGTTATTATTTCTCAACCTAAATTTTTGGAAGTCCCTGAGGCCGTTGGCTATTTTTATAGAAAATGCCAAGGAATACACTTTCTTTCTTAACCCAAAACATGTGGATGAACCTTTCTTGATTGTCTGCTTTTTATAATGGTGGATATTTCTGCATAAATTATGGATTTAAAGTTAC
The DNA here is from genome assembly GCA_004024625.1 of Mellivora capensis. Lineage (NCBI taxonomy): Eukaryota > Metazoa > Chordata > Mammalia > Carnivora > Mustelidae > Mellivora > Mellivora capensis. The sequence goes on from PISX010010604.1 coordinate 19,206, forward strand.
CAGATTAACCCAAAGATTTTGTTTAAATCAGAACACAAAGGATCATTTCAAGATAAAATTCTCTTTGCAATTAGCTGAAAAGCAAGGTTATTTTTGTTTTTCCTTAAACAGCTTTCTGAGGTACAACTGATACATGAAGAAATTCACACATTTAATGTCTACAATTTGAGGAATTTGGATAAATGCAAATACCACCACTATAATCAGGGTAATAGTCATATCCAATACCTCCCAAAATTTCCATGTGTCCTTTTCATTTTTATTTTGTTTTGCTTGCGGTAAGAACATTTAAGATGATAATTACCCACTTAATAATTTTTTTAAAATTTAAATTCAGTTAGCCAATATATACTACATCATTAGTTTCAGATGTAGTGCTCAATAATTCATCAATTTCATATAATACCCAGTGCTCATCACATAATGTACCCTCCTAATGTCTATCACCCAGTAACCCAATCCCCTCCACCTATCTCCCCTCCATCTACCCTCAATTTGTTTCCCAGAGTTAAGAATCTCTCATGGTTTGTCTTTCCCTCCCATTCAGTTTTCCCTCTCTTCCCTTATGATCCTCTACACGATTTCTTATATTCCACATATGAAGGAAACTATACGATAATTGTCTTTCTCTGATAGACTTATTTCCCTTAGCATAATACCTTCCAATTCCATCCATGTCGATGTAAATGGTAGATATTCATCCTTTCTGATGGCTGAGTAATATTCCATTGTATAAATGAACCACATCTCTATCCATTCATCTGTCAAAGAATATTTTGGCTCCTTCCACAGTTTAGCTATTATGGATATTGCCGCTATGAACATTGGGGTACGGGTGCCCCTTCATTTCACTACATCTGTATATTTGGGGTATACCCACTAGTGCAGTTGCTGGGCCCTAGCATAGCAATATTTTTAACTTCTTGAGGAACCCCTATAATGTATTCCAGAGTGACTGTACCAGCTTGCATTCCCACCAACAGGGTAAAAGGGTTCCTCTTTCTCCACATCCTCACCAACATTTGTTGTTTCCTGTCTTGTTAATTTTGGTCATTCTGGTATGATGTGGTAACTCATTGATGTTTTGATTTGCATTTCCCTGATGCCAAGTGATGTGGAGCATTTTGTCATGTGTCTGTTGGTCATTTGTGTGTCTTCTTTGGAAAAATTATGTGTCTTCTGTCCATTTCTTGACTGGATTATTTGTTTTTTGGGTTTTGAGTTTCATAAGTGCTTTATAGATCTTGGATACCAGTACTTTATCTGATCTGTCATTTGCAGATATCTTCTCTCACACCATAGGTTGACTTTTAGTTTTGTTGACTGTTTCCTTTGCTGTGAGGAATATTTTTATCTTGATGAAGTCCCAATAGTTCATTTTTGCTTTTGTTTCCCAGGCTTTTAGAGATGTGTCTTGCAAGAAGTTGCTGTGGCTGAGGTCAAAGAGGTTGCTGTCTATGTTCTTCTCTAGGATTTTGACGGATTCTTGTCTCCCAATTGGATATTTCATCCATTTTGAGTTTATCTTTGTATATGGTATAAGGAAATGGTCCAGTTTCATTCCTCTGCATGTGGCTGTCCAATATTCCCAGTACCATTTATTGAAGAGACTATCTTTTTTTCCATCAGATATTCTTTCCTGCTTTGTTGAAGATTAGTTGGCCATAGAGTTGAGGGTCCATTTCTGGGTTATCTCTTCTGTTCCATTGATCTATGTGTCTGTTTTTGAGCCAGTACCATGCTATCTTGATGATCACAGCTTTGTAATATAGCTTGAAGTTAGGCATTGTGATGCCCCCAGCTTTGGTTTTCTTTTTTAACATTCCTCTGGCTATTTGGGAGTCTTTTCTTGTTTCATACAAATTTTAGGATTATTTGTTTCAGCCCTGTGAAAAATGTTGATGGTATTTTGATAAGGATTACATTGAACGTGTAGATTATTCTGGGTAGCATAGGCATTTTAACAATATTTATTCTTCTAGTCCATGAGCATGGGATATTTTTCCACCTCTTTGTGTCTTCATCAATTTCTTTCTTAGGTGTTCTGTAGTTTTTAGAGTAGAAATCACTTACCTCTTTGGTTATGTTCATTCCTAGGTATCATATGGATTTTGGTGTGGTTGTAAATGGGATTGATTCCCAAATTTCTCTTTCATCAGTCTTATTGTTAGTGTCTAGAAATGGAACTGATTTCTGTGCATTGATTTTTGTATCCTGCCACATTGCTGAATTGCTGTATGAGTTCTAGAAATTTTGAGGTGGACTTTTGGGTTTTCCACATAAAGTATCATGTCATCTGGGAAGAGTGAGAATTTGACTTCTTCTCTGCCAATTTGAATGCTTTTTATTTCTTTTTGTTTTCTGATTGCTGAGGCTAGGACTTCTAGTACCAAGGAAATACAATTTTAAGAACATATTATGAGCAATTATATGCCAACAGATTCAACAGTCTGGAAGAAATGGATGCATTCCTGGAAACTTATAAACTATCAAAACTGAAGTAGGAAGAAATATACAACCTGAGTAGACCAATAACCAGCAAGGAAACTGAAGCAATAATCAAAAATCTCCCAAAAACTCAGGAGTCCAGGGCCAGATGTTCTACCAAACATCTAAAGAAGAAGTAATACCTATTCTACTGAAGCTGTTTATAAAAATAGAAATGGAAGGAAAACTTCCAAACTTTTTCTATGAAGTCAAAATTACCTTGATCCCAAAGACAGACAAAGACCCCCACCAAAAAGGAGAATAAAAAAACCAATATCCTGGGGTGCCTGGGTGGCTCAGTGTTAAGCCTCTGCCTTTGGGTCAGGTCATGATTGCAGGGTCCTGGGATGGAGCCCCACATTGGGCTCTCTGCTCAGCAGGGAGCCTGCTTTCCCCTCTCTCTCTGCTTGCCTGTCTGCCTGCTTGTGATCTCTGTCAAATAAATAAATAAAATCTAAAAAAAAAACAATATTGCTGATGAACATGGACATAAAAATACTCACCAAGATACTAGCCAGTAGGATCCAACAGTACATTAAAAGGGGTTACTCACCAGGACCAAGTGGGATTTATTCCTGGGATGCAAGGGTGGTTCAACATTTGCAAATCAATCTCGGTGATAGATTGCATTAATAAAAGAAAAGACAAGAACCATATGATCCTCTCAGTTGATGCAGAAGAAGCATTTAACAAAATACAGCACCCTTTCATAACTAAAACTCTTCAAAGTGTAGGGATAGAGGGAACATACCTCAATATCATAAAAGCCATCTACGAAAAGTCCACAGCAAATACCATTCTCGACGGGGAAAACTAAAACCTTTTCCCTTAAGGACAAGAACACTACAGGGATGCCCACTCTCACCACTGTAGTTCCACTTAACAACTTTGAAGTACATAATGCCAAATTGCTAATTATAGGCACTGTGCTATGTAGCAGATGTCTAGAACTTACTCATTTAGCACAACTGAAACTTCATTCTTATTTAACAATCAAGACTACACAATGGGGAATTGATCAACAAATTGTCCTGGGAGAACTGGATATCCAGATGCAAACTATAAATAAATAAAATTGTAGTCCTACTTTATACTATACACAAAAATCAACTCAAAGTGGATTAAAGACTTTCACAAAAAAACCTAAAACTGTAAAACTCCTAAAGGTTATATTTGTTTTTAACTTTATTGCAAAACTTTTAATTTATTTTATCAAGAGAAGTTCAACACAGAGAAAAATAACTATCAGCAGGTTGAGGTTACCATTCTTTTAATACAATTTCCCTTTGTACAATACTGAGAAGAAACAATTTTTTGTTTGTTTTGCTCTTTTGCAAAATGTAGTTAAAATATGTTCACTACAAATGTAGTTGGTTACATGGTTAAGTCCCCAAGTGCCCAAACCTGTATCAGCTCAAGGAGATAAAAGGAAAATGAGGTATATAGAACATTAATTAAAATATAGGTATATTGAAGGTTCTTTTGAATCCTTAATTTTTATTAAGCTTTCATTCCTCCATGCTTTTATATATTTGGGGGCAAAATGGTTATTTTTTATACAAGTCAGTGAAGCTTGGTTTAATGCTCATTACAATCAAAAGCAGATAACAAAAGACCATTAGAGCATTTACAATTGTGATGTTATATTAAGCCATTACCAGAAAGGTCAATTGTCAGAGTTTCTCTTTAACTCCAAAATATTTAGACCAAAAATAATTATCTTTCTCTTTTTTACCTTCTCATATCCATGTCTGTACATCCGATTGAAGTAAAGTATTCTAAGTCAGGAAAGGTAAAGAGTTGCTTTGATGTGTTCTTTGAATTTCTCAATAAAGTACAAAAGTTAAACTCTTTAAAACCTACCAAGTGACCTACATAAACTAAAACATTTTGGAATTCAGGCAAATCAAAGAAAGAATTCTTTGAGACAGAAAATAGATCTCCTTTGGTGAGCCACAGAAACTATGTTTTTTCATCAGAGAAAAATTGTACTTTTAACAGATAGAAGATATTTATAGAGCTCCTTTTCTGAATATCTTTTAATAAAATATACCTAGTCTTTTCCTCGGGGTCAAAAAGCTAAACTTTTATAAAATCCACAACATAGGTCTGCTGGATTGCGATTAGATTGGAAACATTAGAATTGGTGTTTTTCCCCCCTGATTGTTTTAGTGCCTTTCTGTCTCTTCTATGTGTAACTTAGTATATAACTTCAAAATATATATCAGTATATTCAGTAAGATATCATATGTGGAATAAAAGAGTTTCTGGTAAAATAGTGTTAAGGTAAAAATGATATTCCATCATTATAGCATTTCTCAGAACTTTTGCTATCATAACTTAATATAGTATGGGTCTTAGACCAGGAGTGAGATGGAGAATAATATTTAGATTTTCCATCTTAAATTTCATTAACCTGAGACAAATATTCACATTTGTCTAAAAATACTCCTCTAGATATAAGAGCTAAAAACAAACTCTAATTACCATATATGCTGCTCGCTACAACACTGCCACTGAAATCCCAAGAAAAAGATATATGTGTCTGTATGTGTGTGTAACTTTTCAATACATTGCTCATTGACAAAAATGTATGGCATCCACAGACGTCCAAATGAAAGGAACCCAGAAATCCTGAGGTATAAGCCAACACACTGGTAGCTTTCAACATGGGAAAACGTGAGAACCGCAAGTACCTAGAGTTTCTGCTTTAATGCTAATACAGTTCATTGTAAAATGGAGGGTATTCCTCAAAGGAAAATTTAATAGGGGATTCCCAGATAAAACTAGTAGAGGGAGCAATTAAGATACTGAATAGTATCACCTTTGATTCTGGGTACAAAGGAAAGGAGTAAGCTCTTTTAGGAGATAGTATTAACATCAAGCTAGTCCTTATTTGGTAAATATGTGAATAAATGAAAAAAAAATACTGCCCCTATTAAAGCATCATAATTTTTTCAGACTGAAATTAATAATAAAGCTAAAATACTGGATAATGTTTGGTAATGTAGATATTAAAGTAATAGTGCTCTTAGTTCCTTGTAATACTTTATAGAAGAAAAAGAAATGTAAGTAACTTCAGAATTTTTAAGTATATAAAGTGAAACCTCTAGAATAACTACCACATAAATAGAAAAAGAATATAATGTCAGACTATTAAAGGGAAAAGAATCAGACTATCACCCACATAAAAAAAAGAAGGGGACACCTTTATCATCCTAAAGAAGGGAAAACAAGGCAAAAGCAAGAAAACAAATCAAATGAAAGCACAAACTAAGATGGAAAAATAAATCAAAGTATATCAGTATGACAATGTAAAAATTGGTCTGACTGCTCTGGCTCGAAGAGAACAGTTATCAAACTGTGTGGCAGGTTGAGTTCAACAAGAAGAGATTTGGCATGGATGTTTATTATGGAAAGCCCTTGGAGATAAGAGCTCTACAAGGGAAAGAAAGCTGCTTTGGGAATACCAAAAAGTCGAGTTCAATATAGTCCAATGACTAACCTCACTGACAGCCCTGGAGCTAAAAAGGCCCTTCTGAGTTTTCCTAAATTGGGTTGTGATATACAGGTCCACATGATCAGCCACAAGATCACAGGTCATCCCAGCACCGGAGCACTTTAGATTCTCTGCAACCTTTAGGTTGCAAAATGGCTGGCAAAATGAATGTTTAATTTTGGAGTGTCTAGTTAAGATTTTTGCCTAGAACCTAGTAGGACAAAAAATTCCCAAACCCAAAACCAAAGCAGCAGAAAGAAGTAAATAATAAGGGTAAAGGCAGAAAGCAGAATTTAATGCAATTTAAAACAAAAATACAAGAGAGCAAATGATAATAGAAAATCAATGAAACATCTGGTTCTTTGAGAACATCGACAAACTTGACAAACCACCAAGACTGGCAAAGAAAAGACAAACTACCAACATCACTAATGAAACATGAGATAACTAGAGACTCTTCAAACATCAAAAGAGTAAGTGAATAAAGTGATCAACTCTACACACATACATTTGGCCAGTTAAGACTCTGTGTAATTAATTGATGGAGAGACAGACCACTAACCCAATGGGGCAAAATAGAACCCAGATAGAGAGCTACACAAATATGCCTGCTGATTTCTGATAAAGATGCAAAAGCAACGCAAGAGTGAAAAGACAGACTTTTGAACCAACAGCACTGAAGCAATTGGATATCCACAGGAAAAAAAAACAAAAAGAATATTGATCTAAACTTTGCACTTTATACAAAAATTAACTAAGTGAATCAGTGGTTTAAATGTAGCATAAGCTATAAAAGAAAAAAAAAAAAACAAAATCTTCAGGATCTACATCTAAGCAAAGAGTTCTAGATGACACCAAAAGCATGATCCATAAAAGAAGAAAACTGATAAGCTAGAATTCATTAAAATTAAAAAAGAAAACTTATTCTCTGTTGACCCTGTTAAGGTGATGAAAAAACAAGTTACAGACTGCATATCTAACAGAAGGCTAATATATAGAATATGTAAAGAGCTCCTGAATCTCAAGAGGAAAAAAAATCTGGTTAGAAAATGGGCAAAGATATGTAGAGACATTTCACCAAAAAGGATATACGTACAACAAATAAGCACATGAAAAAATGCTCAACATCCTAAGCCATTAGGGAAGTGCAGATTAAAACCACAATGAGATATAACTGCCCATAAAAATAACTAAAATAAAAATAGTGACAACACCAAATGTTGGCAAAGATGCAGAGAAACTGTATCACTCATATGTTGCTATTGGAATTGTAATTCTGAAAAAGTTTAACTGTAACCATTAGTTTGTTCTCTATGATTGAGAGGTTGTTTCTTGATTTGTCTTTTTTTAATTATTTATTTTGCTTTTGGTCTTATGTTTCTTAAATTCCACACAGAAGTAAAATCCTATGTTATTTGCCTTCCTCTAACTGAGTTAGTTTAAAATTATACTGTCTAAATACATCCACACTGTTGCAGATGTTAAGATTTCATTCTTTTTATGGCTAAATAATATTCCATTGTGTATGTATAACATTTCTTTATCCATTCATCTATCTATGGACACAGACTGCTTCTGTACTTTGTTCATTGCAAATATTGCTACATTAAACATAAGGATGCATTTATCTTTTCAAGTTAGTGTTCTTCTATTCTTTGGATAAATACCCAGTAGCACAATTACAGGATCATAGGGTAGTTCTATTTTTAATTTTTTGAGGAACCTCCATACTGTTTTTGGTAGTGGCTGCACCAGTTGCATCCCCACCAACAGTGTGGGAAGGTTCCCCTTTCTCCACATCCTTGCCAACACTTGTTGTTTCTTGTGTTGTTGACTTTAGCCATTCTGACAGATGTGTGTTGATATCTCATTGAGGTTTTAATTTATGTTTCCCTGATGATGAATGATGTTGAGCATCTTTTTGTGTGTCTGTTGGCCATCTGGATGTCTTCTTTGGAGAAAAGTCTGTTCATTCTTCTGCCCACTTTTTAATTGGATTATTGGGGGGGGAGGATTTTGAGTTGTATAAATACATTCTTCATATGTTTTTGATACTAACCTTTTATTGGCTGTGTCATTTGTAGATATCTTCTCCCATTCAGTAGATTGTCTTTCAGTTTTGTTGATTGGTCCTTTGCTCTGCAGAAGCTTTTTATTTTGGATGTAGTCCCAATAGTTTATATTTGCTTTTTTTTTCCCTAGACATACCTAGAAAAGTGTTGCTGTGGCTGATGTCAAAGAAATTACTGCCTGTACTGTCATCCAGAATTTTTATGGTTTTAAGTTTCACACATAATGCATCTTGAGTGTATTTTTGTATAGTGTAAGAAAGTGATCTAGTTTCACTTTTTGCAAATAGCTATCTGGTTTTTGTAACACCATTCATTGAAGAGATTATTTCCCATTGTATATTCTTGCCTCCTTTGTCTAGGATTAATTGACAATAAACCATTTGTTTATTTCTGGACCTCTATTCTGTTCCATGGATCTATATGTCTCTTTTTTGTGTCAGTACCATGCTGTTTTGATTACTAAAGCTTTGTAGTAAAACTTGAAATCTGGAAATGTGACACCTCCAGCTTTGCTTTTCTTTTTCAAGATTGCTTTGGCTACTCAGGGTCTTTTGTGATCCTATATAGATTTTAGGGTTTTTTTGTTCTAGTTCTGTGAAAATGCTGTTAGTATCTGATAGGGATTACATTAAATTTATAAATTGTTTTGGGTAGTATGGACATCTTAACAATATCTGTTCCCCAATCTTTGAGCATGGAATATCTTCCCATTTGTTTGTGTCATCTTCAATTTCTTTCTTCAATGTTTTATAGTTTTCAGAGCAAAGGTCTTTCCCTCCTTGGTTAAATTTATTCTTAGATATTTTATTATTTTTGGTGCAATTTTAAATGGGATTATTTTCTTAATTTCTCTTTCTGCTGATTCATTATTAGTGTACAGCAATGCAATGGATTTTCTGTACATTAATTTTGTATCCTGCTATTTTACTGAATTCATTTATCAGTTCTAGTAGTTTTTTGGAGGCATCCTTGGGATTTTCTATATAAAGTATCATATTATCGGCAAATAGTGAAAGGCTTACTTCTTCCTTGCCAATTTAGATGACTTTTATTTCTTTTTGTTGTCTGATTGCTCTGACTAGGACTTCCAGTACTATGTTAAATGAAAGTGGTGAGAATGGACATATTGGCTTATTCCTGACCTTAGTGGAAAAGCTCTCAGTATTTCACAATTGAGTATGTTAGCTGTGAGTTTTTCATAGGTGACCTTTATTATACTGAGATATGTTTCCTCTAACCCTGCTTTATTGAAGGCTTTTATCATGAGTGGATGTTGTACTTTGTCAAATACTTTTTCTGCATCTATTGAAATGATCATATTGTTTTTATCCTTTCTCTTACTGATGTGGTATATTGACTGATTTGCAAATACTGAACTACCCTTGCATCCCAGGAATTAATCCCAGTTGATTAGGTGAATGATTTTTTTAATACATTGTTGGATTCTGTTTGCTAATATTTTGTTGAGGGAATTTTGCACCTATGTACCTATGTGCACCAATGATATCAGCCTCTAGGGTTCTCTCTCTCTCTCTCTCTCTCTCTCTCTTTTTCCAGTGACTCTATTTGGTTTTGGCATCAGGGTAATAGAATAAATTTGGAAGCTTTTATCCCTCTTCTAATTTTTGGAATAGTTTGAAAAGAATAGGTGTTAACTCTTCTTTAAATGCTTGGTTGAGTTTAACTGTGAAACCATCTGGTCCAGGACTTTTGTTTGTTGAGCATTTTTTTTAAGATTTTATATATATATATATATTTGTCAGAAACAGAGAGAGCACAAGCAGAGAGAGAAGCAGGCTCCCTACCGAGGAAGGAGCCCAATGCAGGACTCAATCCCAGGACCCTGGGATCATAACCTGAGCTGAAGGCAGCCACTTAATTGAGCCACCCAACCATTCTTGTTTGTTGAGATTTTTTTTTCTTTGGTTGATGATTCAGTTTAATTGCTGGTGATCAGTCTTTTCAAATTTTCTGTTTTTTCCTGTTTTAGTTTTGGGAGGTTTTGGGGAAATATATCCATTTCTTCTAGGTTGTCCAGTTTGTTAGCATATAATTTTTTATAGCATTCTCTTAAAATTCTTTGTATTTCTGTACTATTGGCTATTATTGCTCCTCTCTCATTTGTGATTTTATTTGAGTCCTTTCTCTTTTTTTCTTGATAAGTCTGGCTACTAGCTTATCAATTTTGTTGATTTTTTAAAGAACCAGCTTCTGGTTTCATTGATCTGTTCTATTGTTTTATAGTTTCTATCTCATTTATTTTTGTTCTAACTTTTATTATTTCCTCCCTTCTGCTGGTTTTAGGTTTGGTTTGTTCTTTTCCTAGCTCCTTTAGGTGAAGGTTAAGTTGTTTGAGATTTTTCATACCTCTGGAGGTATGCCTGTATTCTGTAAACTCCCGTCTTAGAATTGCTTTTGCTGCATCCCAAAGGTTTTGAACTATTGTGTTTTCATTTTCGTTTGTTTCCATGTACTTTTTTAATTTCTTCCTTTATTGCCTGGTCAATCCATTCATTGCTTGGTAGCATGTTATTTAACCTCCACGTTTTGTGGTTTTCCAGAGTTTTTTTTCTTGTGACTGACTTCTAGTTTCATAGTGTTGTGGTCAAAATGGTGCATGGTAAGGCTTCAGTTTTTTGTTAAATTTTTTTAAATTTGTTAAAGCCTGTCTTGTGGCCTAATATGTGATCTGTTCTGGAGAATGTTCCATGTGCACTTGAAAAGAATGTGCATTTTGCAGTTTTAGGATGAAATGTTCAGAATCTGTCTGCTAAATCCATTGGGTCCAGTGTGTCATTCAAAGCCATTGTATCCTTGTTGATTTTCTGTTTAGATGATCTGTCCATTCATGTAAGTAGGGTGTTAAAGTTCCCTACTATTAATGTATTTCTATCAGTTTCTTTATGTTGTAGTTATTAACTGTTGTATCTTTTTGGATGCTTCATATTGGGTACATAAATATTTACAGTTATTAAATCTTTTGTTGTATTGTTCCCTTTATGACTCTATAGTATCCTTATGTGTCTCTTGTTACAGTCTTTGTTTAAAGTCATTTTTGTTCTGTATAAGTATTAATACTCAGGCTTCCTTTTCACTTTCATTTGCATGACAAATGCTTTTCAATCACAAGAGTCTTTTAAATGTGGAAGAGGGAAGCAGAACAGTCTGCTTCTGAGTGATGTGAAGAAAGAAAAATTCCAAAGGACATTGCTGGCTTTCAAGAAGGAAGAAGGAAGCCACTAGAAACTGGAAAAGTCAAGAAGATGGATTCTCCCCTAGAAACTCTAGTTAGGATTCCAGCAGTGTTGACACCTGATTTTAGCCCATTGAGAGTCATTTCAAACCTCCGTCCTCCAGAACTGTAAGATGATAGTTTTGTTTGTTTTAAGCCCCTAAGTTGTGGTATTTCTTTTTTCATAGCAGCAGTTCCTGAGGTGATCTTGATTGTGTTTTAGAAGTTTTGGAAGATGTTACCACTGAGGGAAACTAGATGAAGGGCACATGAAATCTAACATCAGAATCTACAGTTATCTCAGAAATAGAGTTCAATTTACACACGCACGCGCGCACACACACACACACACACACATATGCTTTCCTCAGCGATTTGGAATAGATTTAATTTTAGAATTTTATTAATATTTGTCTAAAAGTTTTAACATCTTGTTTTCTCATTTAAAAGTTGTCTTTTGAAGCATATATTTTAAAAAGATAATCACAGTATTGAGATAATGATCCTGGTCTTGGTATCAAAGCATTTTTGCTAATAACTGACTCCATTTTTATAATGAGATCCTGGATTTATATGTGCCTTTTCAGGACTGTATTATAGAGAGAGAGATACTATAATGTGATATGGGTATTGGGCTCTGCAATTGGGTGTTTTCAAAGCCAGTCTGACCAACAGTCTAGTCTAACCTTAAACAAATTATTTATTTAAACTTTCTGAGAAATTTTCTCACCTGTGAAATTGGGGATAGTTATGGGATACCCTATAGTACCCACTTATTGTGAAATGTTGATAATTAACTTTTTTAAGAAAATATGCTATATTTGTGTTTGCATCAGATTAAGTTGAAAAATGCAGAGTATTCAAAATTTTAATTATCTGAGAGTGAGTAAAAATCCCTATGTACCAATCCATGCCTACTTAGGAAAAATTCTAATTTGTGTGGTCCTCGCCTGAAAGTGCTTTATAAGTGGCCCCAAAAAATCCTTTCCTAATTTATCTTTTTTCATGATAAAAAGGCCAAGTGATTTAAGGCATTTAGACAGTGACTTTTGACTTAATACCAGGTAATATAGTTGGGATAGATCTATACAAGTACTCAAAGTAGGATTTTCTGTTTATTTTTCTGACATCTTACAGTGTTTCTGTTTGAAGGGTGAGTTTTAAATTTTTTTTGACAATGAATGGCTCCTTCAGAGATCACATTAAACCTATCTTCTATTAGAAAGAAGGCAAATTGCAAGTTATCTCCTGGGACACTAAGGGCATCTGAGACTCACATACTTATTTGAATATTAAACATCATTTTAGGAAATAAAAGCTATCCATATAACTTTTATTGTAATTTGCACACCTATAAATTAGGTTCTAAGATTCTTCAGAGTATAAGTGGAAATCTTTAAAATTTCCTCTGAGAAATAAAAGAACACAATGAGCAGTGATTTGATTTCTAGCCTCTCTTCATGAATTCGCTGATTGTTAAGTACTATTGTATTTTGTTAGATGGAATAGTTCCATAGGGTATCCAGTGTTAAAACAGGACACTGAGTCCCTGAAAACCAGTTCCTTGCCTTTTGAGATAAGGGTGTAGAACTGTGTGCAATAGAACCCAATCAAAATTTAATTGTCTAAGCATCCCTTTCACCGTGATTGTGCTAAAAGAAAACAAAAGTCAGTGTGATGGAGAAAACCAAGTAAAATGAGAAAGTTTCTCACCTGATGGAATTATCTACTCGAATCTATGACATTATGGATATGCCTACTCATAAAGAGAGTGGCTCAGTGGTTTTAAGTCTCTGGTCCTCCTGGGACTTAGACGTCTCCATATCTGCAGTGAACTCCACCGATATCAGTATTAATATTGTGCCCCAGCTGGCAAGAGATTTTTATTATTGTTTCAACTGTCAGCTGCTGTGAATAAGAAAGTAGGTCAGCATCCCATGATAAGAAGATCGAGCATAATTACAGATGTCTTTAAGGCAAAGAGAGGTATCAGTGACATAGGAAGCTGATTGAACTTTGTATAATCAATTATTCAGAAAACATATAACTTTATAATATGCTGATAATATATACGAATGAACTAAGATAACCCTTTGTGCTGAGATAGAGAAATGAAGAGACCACTGTGGTCAGACCCCAGAGAGGATACAGACAGATGTATTAAGGGAGGGTAGATGGCACACAGGATGTGTAGAGCTGTGTAATCATTTGTGCTAGTGGGGACATACCTTCCCTTTCTTTAGTCCCTAAAGGATACAGGAAAGACCATAATAAAGAAAGACCATAACACTAGTAAGCTTGCTTTTGAAATGGGAATTATGCATTCACAAGCTGGCCTCTAACTCAGAGAATACCTTAAGTAGAAAGTTAGTTATCATAGGAAAATCATCCCTGCTTTAAGATTTTCAGGGTAACATTGGCTTCTGAAGAATATTTTATAATAATATGTCTACAATAAAATTTACAATAAAATACAAAAGGTTTCTACCTCAGAACCTTCTTCATGTTGACTATGAAGATCTGAGAGATTAAAAAGATTTGCTGCACTCATGATTTTTGTGTTTTTGCTTCCCACATATTTTGGAGATATTTTCTTGGTAAAGAATAAATGCCATATGAATATAACATATTATTTGCCTTGGACCTTGTTATATCCAAGCAGAAAGCTTATTCTTATCAAGAATAATACTAGTTCTGGGACTAGCCTATAAGTAAAGCTGAAAGGTAGTCCAATACAGTCGCCTTTGCTCACTTATTCATCCAACAAAATTGAGTACTCCCTGTGCTCCAGATACTATTAAAGGTGCTGAGAATTATTCAGTAAACAAAATAAATTACTCCTATGGACTTGTATTCTAATGAAGGAATACGTTAACAAAGAAATATATACTATGCTGGTTGACAGTAAGTGCTATGAATAATAAAAGTAATGATAATAGTAAGAAAAATAGTAGTAGTAGTAAGTAGTCATGTAAAGAAGTAGAAGAGAAAAATGGCAGGAGCTGAAGTAAGAGAAATGGGGGCAAGGCTACAAGAGTCAGAGCAAGTGGGACCTGAGGGCCTAGCAAGTATCTTGAATAACAGGGGAGTCCTTAGAGTTTTGAAGAGATAAGTACAATATCCAAATTAACCTTGAAAAAACACCACCTCGGGCAATTTTGTGGATAGTCAACAAATGCAGTAGTGGTGAGACCAGTGAGAAGACTAGAACAATAATTCATGTAGTTTGAACTGAGGGGACAATAGTAGAGGTGGGAAGGTGAGCAGTGGTCAGGTTCTGGGTATATTTTAAAGCCCTTCCAAATAGGATGTGTTGAAGGAATGGAATTGGTAAGTGAAAGAGAGAAAGTAGTCCAGAAACTCAGTGAGTTTTGGTTTGAGCAATTGGAATAGAATGGATGTGCCATTACTGAGACCTAGTAGGTGAGAAAAGAAGGTGAGAAAAGAAGGTGAGAAAAGAAGCTCAGAAGCCTGTTTGGAAACATTGACATCTACGGCATTCTTGGACATGCAAGAGATGCTGAGGGGATTGTTGAATGTTCGTGTCTGGAGTTCAGAAGAGGGAGGCTGCGGTTATAAATTGGGAAGCCTTCATCGTATTAAATCCATGGGATGGGATGATATCACCTAGGAAGTAAATGCAGATAGAGACAACTTAAAATTTTGTTATGATTGATGTGTTTACATAGCAAGAACTATACTAGTTCATAATTTAGGGTTCAGGCCATCTGGCAACAGGTTGCATATATCTGAGCATTAAAAGAGGGAGTTAAAAAAAAAAAAAAAACCCTTCTTCCTCCTGTTTCAAAATTGCTGAGCTACTGAAACATCTCTAATGAGGGAGGTGGTGATGTCATCCAGAGAAGAGATTCTTGTACCCTACAGAAAAAGAGATACGAGAGATGGCGGCTGTGGCCCAAAATAGATTTTTGTTGGAGAGCCAGATTTGAAAATTCAAGTTTTTGTTTCTATTCCAATAGGGCAACACTGACTGATTCAAAGATACAGTCAAGAAAATTCGTGATTCTCAAAAAATATTTGGGGACATTAAATCCCAAGAAAGCACTCCACTTCCTAAGAAATTGATGAGAGCTGTTGTCATTTAGAATACAATGTTGGTGTAAATGTGGGAACAGTCACAGCCTGCATGACCTGTAACCTTGTTTGCAGTTAACACCAGCTTTGTGGAGTCTTATTTCTACAACCCAAAATGCTCATTTATAATATTTCACATTCTTTGCTTAACTTTTTTATATAGTTTTTATAACTTGTAGACAGGCAATGAAAGATATAAAGATGTCAATTTTTTAAATTGGTGTTTGTAACACGCTGATATTGCTGTCCTCTTTACAGATTCTCTTTGAACCTTCTTTCATTTGGCTCATTTTTCAAGTAGAGACGTAGTAAGCAAAATAATTCTATGCATCATCTGGGTTTATTCTGTGTTTTGGGTAATAGCAGGTGGCAGTAGAACGTGTTGTTGCTGACAGTCATTGGATGAAAGGGAGCTGGGGAAGGTCCAGTCTCAGACTTCTGATTTACCTCTGCCTCATTGCTGTAATGTGCATTTGTAAAGAAGCTTTGGACTTTGCTTTTCACACTTTGACTTTTCAAAGTCACATTTTTGACTTTTCACACTTGCAAAGGAAGAGAAAGCACTGCAATTCTGGGCATGTGTAGTTAGCTATGATGGCTCTCTATGAAGTAGTCCATTTACCTGTGGCCACCCGAGGAAAACTGTGGTGCATAAAATCCCTTCCTTCTAACAGATTGTTAAAGGGCGGGATGTTTTTTGGTGGCATTCCCTTCTTTAGAGCCCTGGCAATATCCTCTCTGAAAGTACTATCTAGTAATTGTAAATCGGTGTAATAAAAGTAAGATACATGAATTTTAAAAAAAGAGAAAATATTCAAGAGAAAAGGAAAAAACTAACAAAGTGGCAGAGAGTACTAGAACTCAAACCAATTTTCTAGTACTTGCTCTACTATTAATTGTGTGACCAGGAAGCTCTATTAATTTAACATGATAATCTGCCTAATGAGGTGCTATGAGATAATATATGAAATTGTTTAAGTATAATATAAAAATGCTGAATAAGTTTGTTTAGGGCATAGCAAAGTAACATAGGTAAATCGCTGTCTTAGTAATAAAATCTACATATTTTATCCAACATATTATGTAGCGCCTTTAAAATTTAAGTTAAATAAAATTTAAGTTAAATAACTTAAATATTTAGAAGTCTTGCTCCATTGATTAGTTCATTAATGCATCGATTACTTAAGAAAACTAATTTGTTTTTGAATGTACTGTATGTGAACTTGTGTCTTGTTAAATGAAGGACTCCCACAGAACTTATAGCAAACATAAATATCTCTCAGAGCCATCACCCCCTCGCCAGGCTGATATGTTCCGCAAGGCCGTGTTATCTCTGGAGGTGGCCAATGAGGACTTCTTTAATGAATGACTGCGTCAGTCATCTATAAAGCCTTAACAAGAGAAGAGTCTCTTTATTGACACTAACCAAAAACCATTGCAGAACCACTCCAAACTGCTCCCATCCCCACTGTCCCCTTTATATCTATTCTACACATTTCTTCATGTTTAACAGCATAATCTTATCAAAGCAAAGACACAGTAAAAAGCAGAGTCTAAATTTACTGACTCAAAATTACATTGGACCACATTTGCCTTATGCAAACGAAGGCAAGATAATAAATGTCTATAAAAAAATAGAAATTCTTCTGTAGGTCAATGTGTATTTATTTAAAAGTCTGTAATTTTATCTTTAGTATACTTATCACTTAACAAGAAATGCAAATTTTGTGTTGTATTTAGAAAAGTCATCAAAGTTTTTAACTTAATTTCAAATTTCCTCAGGATATTTGTGTTCAGAGTAAGCTAAATAAAGCTGGTGGTGGCAAATATAGATATATTTTAGTCTGCCCATGTTATTAGTAAAAGCAGAAGTACATATCAAAATTATTTTCTGGGGGCGCCTGGATGGCTCAGTCATTAAGCGTCTGCCTTCGGCTCAGGTCATGATCCCAGGGTCCTGGGATGGAGCCCCAAATCAGGCTCTCTGCTCAGCAGGCGGCCTGGTTCTCCCTCTCCCATGCCCCCTCCTTGTGTTCCCTCTCTAGCTGTTTATCTCTCTGTCAAATAAATAAATAAAATCTTAAAAAAAAAACAACTATATTCTGCACACACACACATCACCTAGGCAACCTTCTAAAATTGGGGCATGCTGAGAATATTCAAAATGAGGATCAATTTAGCATTCCATTAAGCCCCTGGTAAACAGAGGAACATGATAAAATTCTTAATCATTGCATACACAGAAACTTCATTTTTTTTTTCTTTTGGATATTTTTTAGAATTGGTTCATTGTTCTCTCAACTACAAAAGGCTTTCATGACCTCTGGCTCAAGCCTCTCTTACCTCCTGTTAGTAAAACCTCCTTACTGCCTGTTTAACCACAAAGGTGGCTGGAGAAGTCAGAGAACTTTTACTTGGGAAAGGGGTCTTCTCTTCTGGAAAATGGCACTTAGGCTGGGGAGATGACCACTTGTTCACTTCAGTAATCAAGCATTGTGTTTTGAAATTGAGGATTTCTCTCAGCAACAACAGAACACAGTGTAATGGTATGCAAAAGTCTAATGGGTTAATTAGGCTTATATTGGGCTGTTTGTCACCTCACCAGAATTTACAAAATTGATTGCATGAGTAAAACATTCTGGGATTTAAGCCCATTATTTCCAAATGAATTCTTGTGAAATTATGTGTTTTCTAGATGAGGTCGGCAGTGTTGACTTTACCTGCCACTCCCTTTTCTGATAAATAGCTTGTTAAATTCTAAGTATCTTACCAAGGGTAGAAAAGCTATATGTAGAAGCTAAATTGTTTTCCATAAACATTAAATTGCTTATCAGATTATTCATTGGTCATCTGAGAGGGAGCAGATATCTGATAGAGTGAATAAAGGACAACTGATATTTGAAAAATCTGGGACAAAGCTGTGCAGAAAAGAAAGCAAGAAATGTCTACACTGTATGGGATTCTGGTATGGGCTAGGGGTTTTTGTTTTTTTTTTTTGGTTGATTTTTTTTTTTGTTTTTTGTTTTTTTAAAAGATTTTATTTATTTACTTGAGAGAGCAATAACACAGAGAGAGGGGGCAAGAGAGAGAGCCTGACCAGGGGGCAAGGGCAAAGGAAGAGAGAGCAGACTCCAGGCTGAACTTGGAGCCGGACACAGACTCCAACCCAGGATCACCAGATCGTGATCTGAGTAGAAGTCAGATGCTTAACCAACTGAGTCATCCAGGCACCGAGCTGTGGGGTAGGATTTAAGAGCATGGAGTGATAAATGGCAGAGTGGTAGGTAGCAGCAGTCACTGGGTCAATGGAGAAGAAAAGATAAAGGGAAATAAATGAATGAAGCCTAATGGACAGTACTTTCACCTACTTAAAAATCTTGTCTAGAGCTAGCTTTGCTACACTGTGTCTAGTCTGTGAAGAAATAAACGTGAAACCTCATATTAAACAGCCACAGTATTCTTGCTATGATTCTACTAGGGCCAAAGAAATAGCCCCTATCACTTTCAACACATTTTCTGTCTTCTGTTATGTTCTTGATTTCTAAAGTTAAATATTCCAAACTGCTGATTTTTGTGTTGACTCTTGGGAATATCAAAGTCCTGTGTGTATTTTTTAAAATATATATTTCTAAATGTTCAAAATTTACTTCTTTACACCAGATGATGAAGCTGGTAAAACTATAGGAGCAATTAAGTTCTATTAGACTGTTTCATAGTGTCTCTGGGAAAGTGCTTCTGGCTTCATCATTTTAGTCAGTTTAAATGAGATTGGAAGAGTCACCAGGGAATCCGCTGTGCAGAGCTGCCTCCTGGCTGTGGTCAGCTCTAGCAGGACTTTCCTCTCCATGATTTTGTTACAAGTGACAGCTGTGTTCTTAGTGCGAAAATAAAAACTTAAAGCCACCCACGGAGTTCTCCCCAAAATAACTTATTGCCAGGAGATCTGAATCTGATCTAGAAAGTTTTTTGTTTGTTTTTATTTTGGGTTTTTTATTCTTTAAAATATTTTATTTCTTTGAGAGAGAGAGACAGAGGCAGAGCGTGAGCAAAGGGGAGGGGCAGAGAGAGAGGGAGAAGCAGACTCCCTGCTGAGCTCCATCCCAGGACGTTGAGATCATGACCAGAGCCTAAGGCAGATGCTTATTTTTTTACTTTTTAAAGGATAATTTGAGTCAGTGTATTTTGGCATCCAAGTGTTTGGAGATATTATAAAATACACATTTTTATAGATAGCTGATTGGAGAATCTTGATTGGAAATCAAGTCTTTGGGATTTCCAATAGCTTGATAGTGGTTGTCCCCTAAATTCCCTGATGATTCTCAACTCAGGTGGCCAAGGGAGAAAATATCAGACTCTGTGCATGTGTACGGGGTGGGGAGGGGTAGCAGCCCAAGGATCCTCTCCTCTGACCCTCTGCCCGTCCCTCTGCAGTGTAAGAACCACTGCTGCAGATGACCTAACTGCCAATCTGACTTGCTCTGGTGACTTCTTAATACTGTTTCCAATTCCTTCCTCTGAGCAACAGAATATGTGATTGCTTCTGATGGACACACTTACTGAAAATAGAAGCAGAATGAATCTAACTGGGATTAAATCTTGAAACATGGTAGTTTTCAAAAGGTAACATATGAGAGCACCTCAGTGCAATGAACAAGGTGATGCACGATTTGCCACTATATTTCTGAACAAACTGAGCAGCCCATATAAGCAGTCAGTAGCCTATATATGTACGTATGTGTGTGTGTGTGTGTGTGTGTGTAGATAGATAGATAGATAGGTAGATAGATAGTCTTGGGAGGTTCACTTTGCCTTCTTCTGATTGAAAAAAGTTTTGAGGTTGGTATAAATCCACAGAGTAACTCCTTATGGATTGGCTGGTACCAGATGAACCATCTCTTTAATTGGATATCTTTTTAAAGGTGGAGTTGCTGCTATGTTCTGCTAATTATGACTAGCTCCAACATCTCATTGTTCCTTTTCAATTTTCCATATTTCCATATTTCATTGCCCCACTTGCCTGGTTTTAGATCTTTCTGTCTCCATCTGCTAGTTTCTTGCACATCTTTCTTAACTGACTCCAGCTTCCTTAACCCCATTCCAATTTATCTGGTCTGTTTCCTGACTATCATGGCATGGAGTAAGATACTTAAAATCTGTCGAATGAGGATGTTATTAGCACTTGCTTCACTGAGTTGTCTGACAAGAGAAAATGGTGCATGTTAGGTATGGTTAAAATTAAATAATAAAATTACAAGAGTGGACTTGGAAATTCCCCAAGCAGACAAAACTGTTTGAGCCACACAGTGAAACTTAATTTAGCTTATTCTGCAAAACGAACAAAACTTAACTTGGGCCACTTCTTGTGAATGCCTCTGATAATCATAAAAGAAATAAAAATTATCCCCTTAAAAATGGTTTACCATAATGGCTTTTAAACAATCCCTTGTCTTCTGGAAACTCCAATCATTGTAAAGGTTAAATAACATCCTTCTTTTCACTTTACAAGCCATCTTGTACTGTCATGCCCCGGTGCCGCCTATCAGTCTTTGAATTTAAAGCTCCCAGTTCATGAACTGCTTTCTGTGTGCACACTAAACTTTTACTGATCACTATTTCAGTGATCCAGTGATTTTGTTTCTGCTGTTTCTGAAGTGTCAACAGTCTTTAGCACAGGAACTGCCACTATAATTCTCCCAAACAAATATTTGTTATTACTAGTATTTTTATGAGTAATAGTATTTTCTTTATATATCACACCTGACCTTTGCAGTATTCACTTTGGCCTCATCTGAGGCTGTGCTTTTCATGGAGAATCAGCTGATACAAATCTCAGCAAGGTTCCTACCAAAGCCCCCTTGAGTTTCTAATCATCTGGCTGCCTCCTCCTGTCTGATTCTGTCTAAGCTTGATGGAATTCTGTTCATAGTTCTACCATTAAATCTCACTTGTCTGAGAAGGAAATGGTAGGCAGTACCTAGATTTTATCTAAATGACAGGCAGGCACACAATACAGATTTTAGATATTTAATGACTAATGGTCACCATTAACTAGAATATTCTGTTTTTGAGTTCACATCATTGTCAGAAGGCATTCATTCAATCATAAGATACATTTTGGATGTCTTCTTGGAACTTCAGACTTTCACAGTATATAATCTCAATATAAAAAAATAGCCTGTTGGGGCGCCTGGGTGGCTCAGTGGGTTAAAGCCTCTGCCTTCGGCTCAGGTGGTGGTCCTAGGACCGAGCCCCACATCAGGCTCTCTGCTCTGCGGGGAGCCTGCTTCCTCCCCTCTCTCTCTGCCTGCCTCTCTGTCTACTTGTGATCTCTGTCTGTCAAATAAATAAATAAAATCTTAAAAAACATAGCCTGTTAATTGAAAATCTGCTTAAGAAAGGTTTCATGAGTCTAGAGCTGTGCTGTCCATTAGGGCAGCTGTATATGTCTCTTTGAATTTAAATTTAAATAATTAAAAGGATATGAAAACAAAAACCAGTCCCCAAGTCACACTAGCCACACTCAATCTAGAGTCACCAGAAGTGGGTAGGTTCTAAATTTATTAAATAGAACAGTATAAAACACTTCCATCATCACAAAAGTTCTGGATACTACTGGATACTACTAGTTCAGAGAGAAGTAACCAATATTCTAATGTATCTGTACTAAAACCCTCAAAAATGCATAGTGCAAAACAGACATAAAGCCAAATGTAAAAGAAATTGGCCTTACAAGGGCTCTGACCTAGCAAACAGGAAGGACACCCAGTAAGTACCTATTTCTTTAAGTGTTTGGACATGTTGTTTCCTGGGGGAAGCAGTTTGGTTCAGACTTCATTTCCCCACCAGACCGATGCTTCTTAACTGTGTCAGCAAGCTTGTTCATGGCACAAATTAGAGACCTTGAAAAAAGCATCAATTGTATCAGGAGACTTGTGGATTTCACTGGCATCTCATTGCTCCAAATACTGAGCAAATTATCAGCTGCAATAAACTGGAAAAATATGCTCTCCTCAACTTAATTATTTAATACAAACTTGGATGGAGTATCTAATGACCATCTCACTCAACCTAAAGAATTCTGGTGATACAATCCAGGATGTGGGTGGTTATTTAACCTTAAAGAATACGGCATGCTTTTTTTCTAATTGATTGATATTCCTGCCATATTGGTCATTAAATACCATCATGTGAATATCATCATTGCTCAAGAGTCCATTTATAGAAAACCCTAAGTTAACGCCTAGCAATTTACCAGATACCTGGATTTTAGAATGTTGATTTCCTTGTATTTTTTCAGAATTATGAAAATAAAAATTAATACCTAGAAAAATTGAAGATATTAAAAAAGGCTTTAAAACTGCAATTTTTTTTTTTAATTTTTATTTTTTTATTTTTTTTAAATTTATTTATTTGTCAGAGAGAGAGAGAGCGAGCACAAGTAGAGTGGCAGGCAGAGGCAGAGGGAGAAGCAGGCTCCCCGCCGAGCAAGGAGCCCGATGTGGGACTCAAACCCAGGACACTGGGATCATGACCTGAGCCGAAGGCAGCTGCTCAACCAACTGAGCCACCCAGGCTTCCCTAAAACTGCAATTTTTTCCAAAAGGAGATAAAGAATGATTGTACTTTTTAAAAAAATAATATATATGAAAGATAGACCATTGAGACAATGGAATTGGAAGACAGTATCCTGCATGGTTTAACAAGTCTAAAGACCATGTTGTTGATTAGCTCTACTTTTGAAAAACTCATTTTTATTACATTCTTTACTTAAATACTTCCAGTTATAGTAACTCAAAAGGAAGTGTACTTTATAAAAAATTTACTTTCCTATTAAGAAAATAATATACCTTTATTGTACAAATGTCAGAAAATACAGAAACATATGCAGAATCACATATATTAAGATGTTAATTTGTATTTTGTTCTTAAAATATCTTTCTACCCCATGTTACAAGTTAGAACTCTTCGTTTTTCATTACTCAGGAAAGATTTCCATAACTAAGCTGAAAGCAGAAGTTGTTTGTAGATAATTTTCCTTCCTGGATCTAGTTTTCTGAAAGTCTGAGGCCCTGGGCAAGAAGTTTCTCTTGGGAAAGGACCAATGAGCACTTTCCGGTGGAAAGAAGTAGGGGCAATGGACCTATGACTAGGAAGGATGGTAAAAGGGATGCAGAGTCTTGGGTTTGAAAAGGATTGGGACACAGGACATGATTATTTGCTGTCTTTAAGAAAAGGTAGTAGGTATAGGGGGTTGGGGGATATAAATGAGATATACCGTGGTTTAAAAATATTCTGGGGACTCCTGGGTGGCTCAGTAGGTTAAGGGTCTGCTTTTGGCTCAGCTCATGAGTCCTGAGACTGAGCCCTGAATGAAGCTGGCTCCCTGCTCAGCGGGGGAGCCTGCAGCTTCTGCTCCCACCACCCCACCCTCTGCTTGCATACACTCTTCTCTCTCTCTCTCAAATAAATAAATAAAGTCTTCAAAAAAGTATTCTGAAACCACAGGGGAGAAAAATAGAGCCCTCTGACTGCAAAACACTACAGAGACTTACACAATGGGCATCTTTTTTTTTTTTTTTAAGATTTTATTTATTTATTTGACAGAGATCACAAGTAGGCAGAGAGGCAGACAGAGAGAGGAGAAAGCAGGCTCCCCGCCAGGCAGAGAGCCCAATGTGGGGCTCGATCCCAGGATGCTGGAATCTTGACCTGAACTGAGGGCAGAGGCTTTAACCCACTGAGCCACCCAGGTGCCCCCACAATGGACATCTTAACAAAACCCGAGACCAGAAGGGCTTCTCCAATGTTTTATACCAGATCTCTTACTCCTACCTTTGTATACCAAACTCCACAGACCTTCACCCAGCTTGTAGTGGCTTGTGGTGGCAATAGTAATTGAGACAGAATTTTTCATCAGCCAGGAATAGAACTTGGAATTAGGTTCCATTCAGTTGAAATAAATGATATTTCTTCATATTTGCATTGTGAAGTAATATTCATGTACTCTCTGTATATGCAGAACAAAATATAAATTTCAAGATTCAGGGATCTAGTTCTGTTCTAAAACTAAAATATATTGAAGAGAATTGAAAATGATAGAGTTTTATTGCAAAAATTAGTATAAACTGAAAAAATTAAGTACAGTGTTTATGTCTCTTATAGTTGTATAATGAGGGCAAAAAATATATGGCTGGACTATATTGTTGGAGAATCTCTGTCTTTTTTTCACATCCATTATTGGCCATTAGTAAATGAAAGCAAGCGTGGATTTCAAGTATGATCTCAGAACTCAGCTTAATTTCCATATTTTTATCTGTATAACAAGGAACTACTTAAATAAAATTTTACTTAAACAATTAAGTTCATTTTGTGGAATTATTATCACATGGATAATTCATAATTTGGGTCAGCTTAATGTATCTAAAGAGAAAAGCCTATAATACCTGCTTTATTCTTTCTTCTCCAGACGAAATAACAATTCTAAACTTCTGGCAAACTCCCAATCCTTCCAATTCTATAAATATTAAAAAGTTCAATACTTGGTTCAGACAGCATATTAAAAAAAATCCATCATGGGATTAATGAATTTATTAGGAGGCTGAGGATGGTTCCAGCTGAGGAGATAGGGGACATCTCTCATGTATATCCATCTCTATGAGTATTTTTAAAAGCCAGAAGTCTGTATTCTGACCTATTCTGCAATGATGAAAGAGAGTGATACCTCTTCTCATCCTCTAGTAAAATGTAAATAAACGAATTTCCTTATTCATTAGTCACCTGCAATAAAAACTGTTGTGTCCTTTAAAGTAAGTTGACTTTTGCTCTTTTAATACTCAAAGTACTTAAGACTCTGAACAAAATCAGAACTCCCTCTAGTGTTAAGACTTGCTCCACTTCACTATGAGAAAAAGAAAATAGCTTAGAAATGTTCCCTTTCCTCTGACCAGAGATCTAGCTTAGTTTCCCTACTTGGCTCTCTATCATAAGCATGTGAGGAGATCCTGGCAACTACTGACTGACCAGGAGGCTCCCAGGCAGGCTCTGCCATGACCTAAAGCCAAGAACACCAAAATACCAGTCTTGGCACTTGCAAACAATTGCCCTTCTTTTTGTGCCTCTTGATGCAAATGGAAAGGGGCATATTGGTTCCATTCCAGAGAGCAAGCATTAATGCTATGCAGCTGGCATGAATTACCTTCTTTCTTGAGATTTGAGTTCCGTGGTAGCATATGTTATTCATCTAAGCACAGCTGATTTCACATATTACAATTATATAATGAGCATATAAGCTCATAAGGCCCTCCATAACTCCTGAGTTAGGTGAACAAAAGCCCCATCCTCCTTTTGTCTCTTACTTGCTTGCTTTGTTCTGAGTCTATTCTCAGGTAGTGAAATATTTTTTTAAAGAAAACTCCAATTTAGACTTGTCAGCTTATAAAAGCCACTGGGCTGTTATCACTCATCAATGCTCACTCACTATGAGTGAAGACCAAGCAGATAAATTAATAAAATTACCCACAAGAAAAAAATCTATGCGGGTGTACTCATTGGGAGCCAAATGTTACTGCTATGTTCCCTAGGAGTTGAGTGTGAAAGACTTGAGGAGTGGGCAGAGTGGGAGTTTTCTGAAGGTAAAATGATATTGACAGGCTAGCCCCCTTCAAGTTTTTGGCTATGGTGTTCTTTGGTTCATTATCAAGAGCGTCTCTCAGATTTTTCTACCACCGTGGTTCTATTGTCTCTTTATTTGTTTGTTTCCCTGCAAAGAGGTATTAATTTTCATGTCTCCAGTATTTTAACATCAGCCTGACAAAATGGTAGTAGATATTGACACATTACTTGGATTTGCAATAATGCTTTCTTAAGAGTTTTGGATATTTACATATTGGTGGAAATGTTGTTATGGCTGCTTTTATCGAAAAACATTTAAAAAAAACTTTAGTCAAACAATTCTGAAGTCTCTCCAGTGTACAAGAATATAGATTTGTGTTATTACTTATTAGGAACAGTGCTAAACTAAATAAAGACTACTAAACTCACAGAAAATGGGACAAGAGGTGTTTGGCATATGTGTGACTTGACAAAGAATCATTTGAATAATTAAAACGGGCAAATGATTTCATATCTAGTGAGCATGAACCTCTTCCCAGGAAAGTTAGCAAAATGATAAGCATAAATTAGGATTCTGGATGACCATCTAAGTATTTCTACAAAATCTGAACTTTGCTCTGAGATGTCCTGAGCGATTTGCTTTCTTAAACCATTCCATACTTGGGAATGGAATTCAGATTGGTGTGATAAGTTTCACCAACTGAAGTAGGGTTAATTAAAAATTATCCTTGGGGCACCTGGGTGGCTTAGTGGGTTAAAGCCTCCGCCTTTGGCTCAGGTCATGATCTCAGGGTCCTGGGATCAAGTCCCGCATCGGGCTCTCTGCTCAGCAGGGAGCCTGCTTTCCTTCCTCTCTCTCTGCCTGCCTCTCTGCCTACTTGTGATCTCTCTATCAAATAAATAAATACAATATTTTTTTAAAAATAAAATAAAAAGTATTCTTGACAGACAAAGGAGTCGAAGAAACATGAATTGAAGACTGAGGGTGGTTGTTGGAAGAAAGAAATTCTCACTTTGCCTCCAGTGTAACATAGAGTCCTTTGTGAGAAGTAAGAGTGTTAAGAGTTAAGCCCAATGACTGACAAGGTACCATAATAAGAGCCTGAAATAGTAGAATGTTAACACACATCCATATTCCCTTTTGCACCTTCTTAATTTGCAACCAGTGTATACAAAATAAGTAGGGGGGTGGGTGGGATGTCAGCCTTATGTTTGATAAGCTAAAATGTGAATGTAGCTTTGACCTGCAGGCCAAAGGGCTTGCTAGCATGATTCTAAGGCCCTCTACAAGTATATACTGTGGAAGCACATTCAAGAAAAGTTTGAGTGTACAGAGCCGATCTCCTTACCCAGGAATGCTGTCTCATGTTGGTTTGAGACAGATAGAAAAGGAATAAAGAGAACGAAACCCCAACGATTGCCATAGTTTAACAAAATAACTCAGGAACAGGGACCAGTGAATTTCACTCACCAGTTTGCTGGAATGTAACTCTAGGCAACATTCCTCCATATGGAAATAGCAGACTAAGGGGAAATAAGGTCCACTCCCCAATATTAGTTATTGTTATTTATTATTATTGCTGCTACTAAAAATTTATGGTAGCCATTCTTTGCTTGTTCAGTTATAGATTTAGAAGTAAGGAAAACAAAAAATATGTGAGCTCATGGAGTTTAGTAGGAACTGTCCTTAGAAGCAACAAAGATCTAACACTCCTGTTGCATGTGTTATTTCATTAATGTTATTTTTGCACCATTTGCAAACAAACTCTTTCCTGCTAGCTGCCTTCCTTATATACTCCCCAGTCGCTTTTTGCCCAGATTCATGGTCCAACAGGGATTGGACCTCACCAATGTGAATGAGTTCCCAGAGCAAAGCAAGCAAAACAGAGTGGAACTTGCTTAACATGGGAGAGACCTTAAAGCTGATGTGTAGAAAAAAAAATGGCCATGTGCTTTCATTTCAGGGATGAGAAGGTCTTACCACTGACCACTTTTTTATGTGTGGATATTAAATTCTGCGGCAGGAGAAGGATGGGGGAGAGGTGCCTGTAGGAGTAGGAAAACACACACTGCTCTTTGGTTATTAGGACACAAGGAGAGATCATTTCTAATGAAACCTAAGAGTGGGAACTGAAGTGAACAAAGTAGTTAGAGTAATTTGGGTTCAAGGTGGGAATAAAACATGTGGAGTGGAGAATATTCCAAGAAAGCAAGAGAACTCCAGCAAGGAGGCAATCAGCTGACTCCAGGTTCATGGAAGGAAATGATGGGATGGGGAATACTAACAAGGGTAGAACACTTGAAATAGAGGATGCATATATTTACAGTGTGATCGAGGGAAACATGAATAACCTGCCATGACTGACTGACTTTCCTTTCTTTCCTCCCCCCCTTTCTTTCTTCTTTCTATCTTTTTCTTTCTTTCTTTCTTTCTTTCTTTCTTTCTTTCTTTCTTTCTTTCTTTCTTTCTTTCTTTATTTCTTTGCTTTCTTTTCCTTCTTTCCTTTCTTTCTTTTTTCCTTCCTTCCAACCTTCCTTCCTTCCTTCCTTCCTTCTTTCTTTTCTGTAAAATACAAATAGCCTGGGATGCCTGGGTGGCTCAGTCAGTTAAGCATCTGCCTTGGGCTCACATCCTGATCCCGGGGTCCTGGAATAGAGACCCACATCAGGCTCTCTGCTCAGTGGGGAACCTCCTTCTCCCTTTCCCTCTGTGTGCTGTCTCTCTCAATCTCTCTCTCTCTCTCTCTCTCTTTCAAATAAATAAATAAATAAATAAAATCTTGAAAAAATTACGAATAGCCTAAAATTTACCATGTTAACCATTTTATGGGATACAGTTCAGTGGCATTTAGTAAAATCACAGTGCTGTGACATCCTTATGATCCTCCAAAAACAGTTACATCACTCCAGAAGTCACTCTACATACCCATAGTCACTCTACATTCCCTTTTATCCTGAGCCCCTAACAAACACTATTTTCTGTTTCTATGAAATTTACTTGCTCAGAATATTTCGTATAAATGGGTGCTACATGTCGAATTGTGTCCTCCCGAAATATGTGCTCTAGAACTAACTCCCAGTGTCTCAGAATGCATGCTGCTTTGAAAAGAGGGTTGTTGCATATATAATTAATATGAGATCATATTGATGAAGTTTTAGAATATAGGTGAGGTCTGGAGCTGATGACCAAAAGAGAATTCTTTAGTCATCTTTGGTACAAAATGGTGGTTTATTAAAGCTTGGGGACAGGACCTGTGCTAAGAAAGAGCTGCTGCCTGGTGGTTGTGAGGGGTGGCTGATTATATACTATGGGGTCAGGGGAGGTAAGGAAAAAGGGAGGGTTTGAAAGAACTTTCATATGCTAAAGAGGACCTACAGGATACTTAAGGCCTTGCCATTGTCAAATTAGGGTTGCTTTTCCTTTTAGTAAGGCATTAACAGTAAGGTAGTTGGGAGCTTCCTGGAGGAATGTCACATTCCTGCTATCACACATCCTTATCAATGAGCTCTAAGTTTAGAAGAAATTTAACTTTATTTACATTTCCCTGTGCCTCAGCCTCCCTCAATTTTTTTTAAAGATTTTTTATTTATTCATTTGACAGACAGAGATCACAAGTAGGCGGAGAGGCAGGCAGAGAGAGAGGAGGAAGCAGGCTCCCCACTGAGCAGAGAGCCCCGATGTGGGGCTCCATCCCAGTACCCTGGGATCATGACCTGAGCTGAAGGCAGAGGCTTTAACCCACTGAGCCACCCAGGGGTCCCCAGCCTCCCTCAATTTTATGGAAGGAAAGATGATGTTAGGATTTCCGAAACTGAGTTACGGGTCTTTGGAAGTTAGACTATTGATAACAAAGCCTCTTCCTTGTAAATCACTAGGACATTTGTGAACTGAGGGAGACTCAGGTCCTACAGGTGATCTCTATGAGTTAACTAATTGTTTTTCCTTTAGGGCAGCCAGGAATGCCTGAGGAATGTCACATATATCCCATGGGGGGTCATTTGTGGGGTGTTGGCTTCTGCTTTGTCCTCAGGTTGCCTTCTGTTCCCTCATCAGCGTTAGGGTAGAATGGACTCTAGCCCAGTATGATTGTTATCCTTGCAAAAAGAAAAGATACACAGATATACATGGAAAAGTGCCCTGTGATTGTACAGAGGCAGAGGTTGAAGGGCTGCAGCAGCAAGGCAAGAATTGGCAACAAATCCCCAGTGATAGGGAAAAATTGTACTCTAAGATGGCTGACCAAACCAACAAGGGAACTCCAGTCCCTGTCTCAAAGCCCTCCGGGTTCTTCTTTCCTACCCCATTTCCTGCACCTGCCAAAAGTACCAAGTATGGGGAAGTAGAAGGGTATAAATTCCCCTCCCTGCGTGTGCTCAGGGCTCAGACCTTTGGAGAACAACCTCCTCTGAGGCCACCAGTATTAAATAAACCTCCAATCCTCCAAAGCCTCCAAGTGCTGCTTGGTTCTTCCACCAGGATCCAGTCCAGGTTCCATAACACCAGAAGCTAGGAAGATGCACAGAAGGATTCTACCTTAATAGGTTTCCAAAAGAGTATGGGTCCCAGGCAGCTGGGTGACTCAGTTGGTTAAGTGTCTGCCTTCAGCTCAAGTCATGATCCCAGAGTCCTGGGATTGAGCCCCACATCAGGCTCCCAGCCCAGTGGAGTGCCTACTTCTTCCTCTGCCCTTCTGCCTCTCTGCGTTTGCATGCTCTCTCTCAAATAAATAAATAAAATCTTAAAAAAGAAAAGTATGGGCCTGTTCATACACTGATCTCAGACTTCTAGACACCAGAGCTACAAAGCAGTGCATTTCTGTGTTTTAAGCCATCTAGTTTGGATGCTTTGTTACAGTAGCTCTAGGACACTCATACAGTATGGTTGTACAGTATGTGGTCTTTTGAATCTGGCTTCTTTCAGTTAGCATGTTTTCAATCTTCATCCAGGATATTAAACATATTAGTATTTCTTTTACGTAGCTTATTAGTATTCCGTTTTATGGCTATACCACATTTTGTTTATACATTCACCAGTTGGTGGATGAACTTGGCCTTTTATTTATTTTTTTTAAGATTTTATTTATTTATTTGACAGAGATTACAAGTAGGCAAGAGAGGCAGGCAGGGAGAGAGATGAGGAAGCAGGCTCTCCGCGAAGCAGAGAGCCCGATGTGGGGCTCGATCCCAGGACCCTGGGATCATGACCTGAGCTGAAAGCAGAGGCTGTAACCCACTGAGCCACCCAGGCGCCCCATGAACGTGGCCTTTTAGACACACTTTTAAATTGCAAACTTGTAATAACTTTAATTCATATAAAAGATATAGTGCTCACTTTGGCAGTGCATATACATGTAAAAGATATATAATAAGATATAAAACATCTGAGATTCAAAGAGTGGTGCACATAAAACTCAATCCTAGCCTCCCTAACTAGAATTGCTTTGGGATAAGACATTTCATTTTAATAATCTGTATTTTTATATTATCACAATGGAAACAACATCCGCCATACTTTCAGAATTGTTTCTAAATGGGTGTTTTCATAATTCTCCATAAGTATAGTGCTTCTTTTTTTGTAAGGATTTTGTTTATTTGTTTATTTGTTTGAGAGTGAGAGAGCGAACAGTGGGAGGGGCAGAGGGAGTTGGAGAAGCAGACTTGGAGAAACAGTTGGAGAAGCAGGGAGTCCTACAGGGGCCTGATCCCAGGACAGTGGGATCATGACCTGAGCTGAAGGCAGATGCTTACCTGACCGAGCCACCCAGGCACCTCAAGTCTAGTGCTTCTTAAGCTCAGACTCATCTTACATGTGAACAAGTCTAGTTGTTCACTTCCCATGGAACTCTGTCTTTGTACGTGTCACAGTATATTATAGTCATTGCTTGTTCCTGTCTCTCCTCTTTAGACTTTGAGAGTATGTACCATGTCTCATCCATTTTTGTTTCCCCTTGCATACTTGGCACATAGTGAGTTCTCAACAACTACTCCCTGTTCGAGTGAAAAAATAGATGAATTAGCCCATTCTGCTTTCTTCCACTGGGAAGAATATCATTCTACCGTTTCCCTGAGCATAGTGTCCCTTGGCAGCAGTACAAAACCTTAGACCCACATTAAACTAGGAAGGATTAATGATCAACTTCAAGATGTAAGGGCCTGAGCCATGCTCCCTTATTAACATTTGTGGCTAAAAGAGAATGTTTATAATTAGCTTCAACTCAGAGTTTTTCAGTTTGCTTATTTTTATATTTAGACCAAATATGTTTAGCCTCAGATACACAATTGCTTATGGAAATTTATATTTTATTCCCCAAGTTACCACATTTTAAAGAAATAGTGAATTATAAAGCAAATACATAATTTGTTTTGTAAAACTGATGACTGCCTAAAAATCCAGTGTTATATTTGAAAGCAAAAAACAGTCTTAAAGACTGGTAAATCCATGGGGTTATTATGACTTTAATGCAACACACTCAATATTCATCGAATACCTATTCTGTGCCCATCACAGGAATAGATAGACCTGTGTGAGGTAAAAAGACATGTTATATGAGCTTGGCACCCAGGGTTCTGGACAAAAATGACCATTTATAGAATTTATCACAAGCCAAGACAGAACAGGCAGAATATACTATAAGTTTGCTAGCACAGCGGTATAAACAATATGTCTTGAAGGCCCAGAGAAAAGAAATTTTAATTCCTAATAAAGGAAAAGTTAAGAAAGTAAAGCTTCAAGGAATAATTATTATTTGAGCTGTCGCACTTTGAAAACATAGATGACAAAAAATAACTTTTATTAAATGCTTGCCAGATACCTGGCTCTCAGCCATGAATCTTATATACTTTAATTCACTTATTTAATCCTCATAGCCATGCTCAGAGGTAAGCTTATCATCATCATTTTATAAATCAGAAAGCAGAGGTTCAGATAAACTAAGTAAAGTCATTTAAATTCACATTGTTTGGGGGCACCTGGATAACGCTGTCGGTTAAGCATCCACTCTTGGCTTTGGAGGTTGTGATCTCAGGGTCCTGAAATTGAACCCCGATTCAGGGTCCATGCTTAGCAGGGGAGTCTGGTTGGGATTCTCTCTCTCTTGCGCTCTCCCTCAACTCCTCCCTACCCACTCATGCCCTTTCTGTCTCAAATAAATAACCCACTGAGCCACCTAGGCGCCCAGCAAATTATTTTTTTCAAATTTGTTTCTTTTCCTACCTTTTTCCCTTGGGGATTCCAATTGTAACTATCTTAGTTCACTTGAAATTGACCTAATGCTTACTGATACTCATCATTACCTCTGTTTTTTTCCTCCCTATATTTCATTTGACTAGTCTCTATAGCTGTGTCCTCATATTCACCTAGCTTTTCTCTGTTGGTGTCTAGTCTCCGTTAATCCATGCTGATATATTTTGAGACATTGTTTATTTCATCTCTAATAATTCAATTTGGGTCTTTGTTATATCTTCTGTGTCTCTCAACAATCCTAAGCTTGTACATATATATATATACACATGTATATATATATATGGACATATATATTGTACATATATATATCATATATATGGAATATAGTTATAATAGTTGTTTTAATATATGACTATTACATTAGGGCTGTCATTTTGAAACTATTTCTGGTCATTTTTTTTCTCATTTTTAGAAGATATTTTCATTCTTTTTCTGTGTCTGAGCATTTTTTACTGGAGCCAGATATTCTGATGTTTGCATTTTGGGTATTGAACACTTTTGCATCTCTAGCAATGTTCTTGATCTCTGTTCTGGGATACAGTTCCATTACTTCGAAAGATTTGAATCTTTTCAGGGTTTTCTTTTAAAGTTAGGTTGGACCAATACAGCCTCTAGTTTTAGGCTAGATTTTCCTACCACTGGGACAATATCCTTCTGAGTACACGGTGCTCCTTATATTATGAGGTTTTTCCATTTGACTACTGGAAAAAAAATCACTTATTACTTGTCCTCTATGAATGCCTAGGATTTTTTTTTTCTGCTCCTTTCGTATTTCCCATTTCCAGCCTCGGGAATTTTTCTCTCATGCCTTCACTGACCTAGAGCTCTGCCCAAATCTTAAGAAGGATGCTCTACAGATATCAAGAGCTCCCTTTCCAAGCAGTCCTCTCCTCTTCAGTATTCCTCCATATGATCTCTAGTTGCCTTAGCTTCATTAGGTTCCCACCACTCTCTGTTCTATTCCACCTGGTCATCCTCTCACTGTGCTACATCCTGGAAATCCCCAGGCAGTCAGATAGGGTACCCATAGGCTCTTCCCCTTGCCCAT
This sequence comes from Mellivora capensis, assembly GCA_004024625.1. Lineage (NCBI taxonomy): Eukaryota > Metazoa > Chordata > Mammalia > Carnivora > Mustelidae > Mellivora > Mellivora capensis. The sequence continues at coordinate 53,493 of PISX010010604.1, forward strand.
GTGCTATCTTTCTCTCTCTCTCAAATAAATATAAATTATTAAAAAATAAATTATTTTAAAAAATAAACTAGAAAGAGAACAGTATATTCAGTAAGAGAAGAAATAAGAGTATGGAGAAGTCCTGAGAAAGAGATATCAAAGCCATGTTATTCCTACAAATGGATTATTTATAATTTTGTTCTACATTCCACGCTTGATTTATAAAATGAGGTCTAATGCATGGACACAGGACAGACCTAGATATTTATGAAGAGTCTGAGATTAATGTATATTAAAATAAGAGGCAAACCAGCTCAAACAAAATAAGGTAGTTATCTTGATTGAGTTTGAGATTACATTTTAAAGGAATAGAAGATATCAATATTGTTGCTGTCCTTTTCCCATATTAGTATGGCACTGCAATATCTAGTTCAATCCAGAATGAATATAATTTGGTATGGTCTTAGATGAATCTCTCTATGCATATAGATGCCTTAGAGATAGCTGTGATGAAAACACACAAAGATACCTAGATGCATACTGGTTTTAGAAAGATGAAAGACTATTGTATTATGAGCTAAAAGTGACAGAGCATTTTTAAGAGACTAAATTTTATAAAACAAAATTCAAAAATAATGATGAAGGTAACTTTAGATGGTATACAATTACTACATATGAGTAAATTGAAAAGATTATAAAAAAACTGTCCAGATTTAGGTATAGACAATTAGATAGAAAAGATGTACATGATAAATCACATGCATGAAGTAAGGTGACATAGGGAAGACAATGATTGCTAAGGGATGTTTTCTAAAGGATATTTAGAGGCTATGGACTAAAGGTGGAATATAGAAAAAGTCAGCAATTCCAAAGGAAGATGATGCCTAGGATATTAAGTAAGATTGTACTAACTGTTATCTATAAGTTAAAGAAGAGAGGGCTATACTTTGTTTGAAAAATACAGTAGACTTTTCTTGGTAAAGTGGAGACAGTAAAATATCCAATGCAAATAACATCTCTTCTGGTAAGCCTTGGGGAATTCCTTAAGCAGCACACAGACATTTTCAAAGAGCCCACACCACCTCCTCTGCCTTACTGAATACCCTGAATCCTTCCACCTCTGACTGCCTCCAGTGCTACTACTCTAGCCCAAGCCACAGCCATTCCTCACCTAGTTTATTGCATCAAATTCTTCATTATTATTTCTGCCTCTATCCTTTCCTACCTACTATCTCTCCTCTTCCCAGCAGTCAATTCCTCTCAACCTCTGCCCAGAATCCTCCACAAAAGTTTCTTTGGTCATCTAATTGAGGATAAAATCCAGTCTCTTTACTATGATCTATAATATTTCTGACCTCATCACTGATCACTCTTCCTCCTTTCTAATCAGAGTGGTGTCTTTGTTCTTCTAACATAACAAGTACATTTCTATACCAAGGTCTTTGTACATTTTATTCCCTCTGTTTCTTCCTGCAGATACACATACGTCCTGCTCTCTCATTTCTTTCATGTGTCTCTTCAAATGTCACTGTATTAGTATGGCCTGCCCTGAATCCCCTGTACAAAACACTCAGATTTAGCTACATTTTATTCCTCTCTGTTAATTCATAGCATTCATCATCATTTTACATACCATGTATTAGATACTTTTATCCACCCCAATCAGAATAATTAACAATGCCTACCATAAAATAACTTGTAATGTTCATTAGTCTTTCTCCCTAATTCCAAAAATAGAAGAGACATTCTGTTCCCCTTCCTCCTCCTCATAATATTCCAAACTCTTCTGCTACATTCTCTGCAATTAGGTGACCAATGAAATACGACACAGAATGGAAGATTATAAAAGATGTTTAAGAGCCGTTGCTGAAAGTGACTTAAATCCTATTAGTCAATATTTAGTAAATGGCCAGAACAATGGACTAGAAAGTGTTGTCTTCCTTTCTGCTCAGAAACATATAGTTTTCTGCCTGCCATGATGCACTAAAATACAACCTCCTTGAGGATGGAAATGTTTTTATCTTCCTTAAGATTCATTGTTAACAATGTATCCCCAGTAAACAGAACACTGTGTAACAAAATAAATATTTGTTGTGCTGATTATTAGTTAAAGCAGAAATGGAATATCGTAGGAAGAAAGTCATCATGTATTGATCATCAACTATGTTTTTGGCACAACCCATAACTTAAACATTTTACATTTTCACCAAACCTGTGCAGAATTGTCTGTCAGTACAAGGGCACACCATCTGAAGGTCTTCTCAAACTACAGAGAAGCTAGGAGCTCTATTTCCCTGAATCATCTTCCTTTTATAGTCCATGTTATAGTTTGCTAATGAGGAAATTTCACAGTGATGGAAGGCAGAAGAAAAGAAAAGACATTGATCTCCTGGAATGGCTATAGTCAATTATATAAGAACATGCGATAGTCCTATGATAAATTATTTGTTTGAGGAATATTTAGAGTAGTTCTAATTTCCTGCATTATCACAGATTGATACCGCTCCTTCTCTTTGTAAGGAACACATTAGCTGTTGTCCCAAGAAATTACTTGCAATTATATTTGGATTGATTTTTAGAGAAGGAAGTCCACTGTTTCCCCATGTTAAGGTAGAAGACATCTCAGCTATATTTAAGATTAAAATATGACAAAACTCTCCCTCCTAGAGCCTCATCACATTTTCTCCTTTCCTAGTGTCCTACATGTGCACACACGTGCGTGCACACACACACACACGTTATTGTTGTGACTGCCATGGGTTTTGAGGTTTGTTTTGTTTTGGAGAGAGGAACCAGGCTCCTCTGTGGTCATTTTTGAGTTCTAATACAGGTAGTATGGGTGTTCTTTATCAGTGTGCTATAATGGAGTGGATTATTTGACCCAATAAGAGGAAATTTACTTTGAAGAACCACCTTGACAGTTTCATCTCTCAACCATGATCTTTGGCTTAAATTTAAAAATTGACAGAGATTGTAACCTATCAATTAAATAATAGAAAGTACATCTCAAGAAGTCAGTCTAACTGAGATATCCAAATTTTGTAACAACAGTTGTTCCCTTGTGATTCCTGACATTGTACTTAAGGCACCATAGTGTCTTTTTACAATGTTACACTGAACTTCATGGAAGTTAACTATGTCACATAAAACTATACATTCATGTTGGCCATTTAGTGGAAAGACAATACTTATTCATATCCCTACTGTCCTTTCCAAAGTCTAAAGTCAAAGAAAGTCAGAGCTGTTATTTAAGAAAAAAAAAATTAAGAGAGAAAAGAAAGCAAAATGAACCAAATGCCTTATTCATTGTAATACTGAAGGAAAAAATTATGTAAAAAAGTAAAATTTAAGTAAAAAAAATTTAAGTAAGAAAAAAAAAAGTAATACTGAAAGAATAAAGTATAATTTCAGCTCTGGCTAAAACTGACAACACAGGAAACAACAGATGTTGATGAGGATGTGGAGAAAGGGGAACCCTCTTTCACTGTTGGTGGGAATGCAAGCTGGAGCAGCCACTCTGGAAAACAGTCTGGAGGTTCCTCAAAAAGTTAAAAATAGAACTATGCAGGGGCACCTGGGTGGCTCAGCCAATTAAGCATCTCTCTTTGGCTAAGGTCATGACCTCAGAGTCCTGGGATTGAGCCCCACATTGGGCTTTATGCTCAGTGGGAAATATACCTTTCCCTCTCCTTCTCTCTGTTCCCCTCCCCCTGTCCATGCACTCTCCCTCACTCTCATATAAATAAATAAAATATTTTTTAAAAAATAGAATTACCCTATGATCTAGCAATTGCACTACTAGGGATTTACACAAAGGATACAAAAATATAGATTCAAAGGGGTACATGGACCCCAATGTTTACAGCAGCATTATCAATAATAGCCAAACTATGGAAAGAGCCCAAGTATTCATCAACTGATGAATGTATAAAAAAGATGTGGTATATATAGACACATACACACACACACACACACACACACAATGGAATATTACTCAGCATCAAAAAGAATGAAATTTTGCCATTTGCAGTGATGTGGATGGAGCTAGAGTATATTATGCTAAGTGAAATCAGTCAGAGAAAGACTAGTACCATATGATTTCACTCATGTGGTATTTAAGAAACAAAACAGATGAATGTAGGATGTGTAAAAAAGATAGAAGGGGTGATAGTAGACTATATGTTAACTAACTAGAATTTAAATAAAAATTTTTTAAAAATTCAGCTCTGACTGAAAAGTAACTGAAATATTTGAAAAACGTGCTAAATATCTATGGTTGTGAATGGTTCTAGAAATGAAGAAAATTATTCTAAACTGTGTTTTATTATATCCAAAAGTATCTCATATTCTTTTTTCCTCAATGGAGATAGATCTTATGTGGAACCTTGTAATAATAAAAAAAATAAAAATAATAATAAAATAATATTATAAATAATAAAATAAAAAATAAAATACATAATTTTTATTAAAAAATAATATATAATGTGTAAGATATATTTATTATATTATATGATAATATTTATTATACACACACACACATATATAGTCCCCACAACACCAATGACACTTGTGTTTTTCTGGCAGTTGGTCAAGTATATTTGGATATTATGAATGCAAAAAGTCTACTCTCCAGTGGTCTTGTTTTGAAAGCAAAAAGTCAACATACAGACTGCTGGCTTTAGCTCTAACATGTGAAGGGTTTTGACATCATCACTCCCATTTTTACAAGAGAAAGCATGATGGACTGAAAATCACTGACTTTTCTTGGAACCGTTAGATAAACTGGAGTTTCTGGGCACCCCTGCCCTAATCTGGAGAAACAGTGAAATCCTGCTTAACTAGAGGAGAAGACACTAGAGTCATAAACCAGGAGGGACATATAAATGTCAGTCTTCATGAGGTGCTGGGGGATTGTATGAACTATCTTAAGAGTGAGAAACTCCTGGGGCCACAGTCTGATTGATATTTTACAAGTTCTGGGGATTTTATCTCCATGAACTCCATCAGGTGGTTATGGTGAAGAGTCTAAAACATGCCTTCATGACTGTTACAGGGAGAGGGAAAGAGAAGACCTTATGAAGTATTTCCATAGCTTTCTCCATACAAAGACCTATCTCCAGGGTCTTTTCTGACCTGGAGAAAGGGCCCTTTTTTCCTTCTATCACTCTATCTTTTCTGTCTAAGAGTGGGAAAAAGAACCACTTGTGAAGATTATGACCCAGAGACAAGCCCACTAAAAGACTGAGATTTAGCCATAAGATTGTAGAATGCTGTCCCTTTCCCCCACATAACCATCATACCAACAGAACACTAGTAAAATAATGGCATTAGAGCTAAAAAATCTCTAAGATGCAAGTTCTCCTTAAGAGGATTTCTTAAGGAATTTTCAGGATGCTGGAGGAGATAAAAACAAAGACAATTTGGAGAATTCTGAAGAATTTGAAGTCTCTGGCAGTTACAGCTATAAAAATTGTTAAACACAGACCAACTCCTAACTAGATTAACTTTAATGCTTACATTGAAGGTTTATTTACCTTATTTCCTTTAACCTAATACAGCATGCCCAGATCTCAACCCCAAATGACAAGGCATGTTCAATGGCAAGAAAAAGTCCAAGAGACAAAGCTTTCTCCAGAACTTGACTCAAATATGACACATATTTGGAGTTACCAGATAGAGAATTTTTTTTCCTATCACATTTTTTATTATACTGAACGTTTTTTTACTATCATCCAAGTAACACATTCACATAGTTTTTTTTAAAGTTTTAACAAACAAATAAAACCATACATCCCCTCCTTTCATAGTTTCCTTGCTCTCGCTACTACTTAAAGGCAACTATTTTGAACTTTTCTACTATTTTATGGTGTTTACTTAAAATACTGTAGAAGCTTTGATAGCATTTGGTGCATTAATTTTAGATATTTTACATGTACTTTCTCTTAAAGTAGGTAGAACTTTTAGTCCCTTATCATCAGATAGGGAATTTAAAATAACTGATTACTATGTTAAGGACTCTAATGGAAAAAAGTAGACAGTATGCAACAAAAAAATGAGTGATGTGAGCAAAGACAAGGAAACTCAAAGAATCAAAAAGAAATTCTATAAATAAAAACATTATAACAGGAAATGAAGAATTTTTTGTTGTTATTAAGAATGTCTTTGATTAGTTCATCAGTAGACTAGCAGGACGGAGAGAAGAATCAGTGCCCTTGAAAATATGCCATTAAAAACTTGCAACATCACTGAAAACAGAAAAACAGGTCAACAAAACCAGAACAGAATGAATACCTATTATTTGTAGATCAATTTCAAAAGATATAATTTTTTTTTTACAAAAAGAGAAGAAATAAAGAACTGAAGAGAGATTGGGAATTTTCCAAAATTAATGACAGACACCAAACAAAAGATTTAGAAAGTACAGAGAATACTAGGCAGGATAAATACCAAAAATTTATACCTGTGATTATCATATTCAAAGTATAGAAAAACAAAGAAACACAAAAAACCTAGAAAGTAGCCAGATTAAACGGAGGAACTTACTATAGAGGAGCAGGGGTAATGGTACCAGGAGATTTATCATCCGACCATGTAAGCAGTGGACATGTGGAGGAAATACTTAAAATGTTGAAAGAAAAAAAAACTAGAATTCTATATCTAGCTAAATTAACCTCCTAAACTGTGAGAACATGAAGATTTTCTCAGGGAAATAAAATCTGAGGGAATGTATCACCAGCAGTCCTGCTTACAAAAAATTTTCAGTAGAATTCTTTAGAGACAAAGAAAATTATATAGGTCGTAAACTTGGAATTACATTAAGAGGATATTAACAAATGAGTAATGATAGTAAGATGTTTTTTCATATTTTTACACAAACAATGAATCATGGACTCCTACATGAAAAACTAATGATGTACTATATGGTGACTAACATAGCATAATAAAAAATAATAATAAACAAGTATTTATTAAAGTAATAATAACACTATATTAGGTAATTAGAGCACATAGATAAATGGCAGCAATGACATGAGGGATGAGAGGGAGGAATTGGGCATACCCTCTTATAGAGCACTTGTATACCTGAAGTATTATCATGTTATTTGAAGATGGACTTAAATTAGTTAAAAATGTGCATTGCACATTTAACTATGGAAATCATTAAAAATTTCAAAAAGAAGCGTGGTTATTCTATAAGAAAAGATTAAATGGTACCATATAAAATGCTCAGTTAAAACCATAGAAGGTAGAAAAAGAAGTGACAAAATAAGTAGCAGACATGATAGGTGCCGGTATAACCAATAATGGTCTTAAACGTGGATGGTCTAAATACACAAGTTAAAAAACAGAGACTGATAGAGTCAGTCTTAAAAAAAATAAGACCTATGTACATGTTGTCTATGAGAAATTCTCTTTGAATATAAAGATAAGTTAAAAATAAAGAGAAATATATGTTAACATTAATCATAGGAAAACTAAAGTACCAATATGAATTTCACACAAAGGAGTTTTCAGAACACAAGGAAAATTGTCAAGGAAAGAAAAGGACATTGCAAAATGATGAAAGGGTCAATTTTCCAGGGATTAAAAAAAATTAAATATGCCTGCACCTAATAAGAGAGCAAAAATATTTGAAGAAAGGCCTGATAGAGCTGCAAGGAGAAATTGGTAAATCCACTATTATAGTTGGAGAATTCAGCAACTTTATTTCAGTAATTGATAGATTAAACAAGCAAAGCCTAAGTAAGGGTATGTGGTGACCTGACTGGCCAATTGACATTTATGGAATATTCCATCTAATAACAGCAAACATATCTTCTCAAGCTCACACACAGGACACTCACTAAGAAAAAGCACACTCTGAGCCATAAAACACATCTTAAATTAAAAAAATAAAATCATACCTAGTATATCCTCTGAGCACAATGGAATTAACCTAGAAACCAACAGCAGAAAGATGTTGGCAGAATACCCAGTGTTTGGAGATGAGACAACATACTTCTAAATAACAAGTGGTCAAAGAAGTCTCAGGAAAATTTTGAAAATATCTTGACCAAATGAAAATAGCACTTATCATAATGTGTGGGGATGTGGCAAAATCAGTAATTACATGATATATATAGTGTCAAATGTATACAGTAGAAGAATTTGTCTAAGTGTTTACCTAATGACTTAAGAGAGCATTTAAGCTAAAGCATACACAAGAAAACAAATAAAAAACAAAGTAGAAATCAATGAAATTGAAAAAAGAAAAAAATTTTTAAAAAATCAAGGAAACCGAATCTGTTTCTTTGAATGGATCGATAAAATTGGTAAATTTCTAGCTAGGCTATTCAAGATGGAAAAGCAATGGACACAAACTACCAATATCAGAAATGAAAGAGGGTTATCACTACTGACCTCATGGACATTAAAATGACAATAAAGGTTTAGTCTGAACAACTCCATGCCCTAAAATTTGAATAACTTACATGTAATGGACCAATTGTTTGAAAGGCTAAAATGACCAACTAAGCCCTCCAAACTGCAGTCTCTGTCTCCTCCCACTCTTCAATCCTATTGTGCTTTATTTGGGCACAACTTCTCTGTGCCAGTGAAAAGAAAGTGTATTCAAGCCGAAAGCTAGGTTGATGGTGGGACATGTGTCATTTATTCTCTTCTTTAAAGAACTGGAGGTTTAGGTGATTCACAGACATGTACCCCTGGGGATAAAAATATGTTTATAAAAAATTAAAATTAAAAAAAAAGAACTGGAGGTTTAGAAACCTTGTCTAATTTATGAAATGATTTGTTTTCCACATTATGGCTATTTTTATAGTTGTTTATGGGAGAAAGCTATTCCCATCCCTGTTTTCATGGCTGGCTTGGGTAGCTTCTTAATGTTATCTCTAATACAATCCTGAATTTATATTGCTTATTTAGCAAACTCTGGGATTTTTGTTCATCTACAAGCAAATCACTCTTGTAATGAAGCCCAGAACATATAGACCTGTTTGTTTGTTTTCAATTATATCATATTCTTAATACTATATACCTGATTGCTCATAATTCAAACCCTTCTTCTCTTGATGGAAAATGTATTTTAAAAACAAACTGAGTTTGCCACATTTATGTAAACAACTTAAATATGAGAGTGTATGGTGGATGTAAATCAAAGTCTGTAACTCTTTTCTCTTCCCATTGAATGGTCTGTTAAAAAAAAAAAAGATAGGTAAGAAATAAAAATAAACTAAGAAAAAGAGGAACCCTTTAAAAAGGAACATGAACATACTTGAAAATCAGAATCAATAGAGAATCTTAGTTAAAAAGCATTTTTGTGATGGGCCACCTGGGTAGCTCAGTGGGTTAAGCATCTGCCTTCAGCTCAGATCATGATCTCAGAGTTCTGGGATCGAGCCCCATGTACAGCTCAGTGCAGAGTCTGTTTTTTCCCTCTCCCTCTGCCTCTCCTCCCTGCTCATGCTCTCTCTCTCTCTTTCTTGCTTGCTGTCAAATGAGTAAATCTTTAAAAAAAAAAAAAATCTTTATTATGGCCTATTCCTTACCGTGTTTTGGAAAATGTATTTCAGGATGACTACTATATATGACACATTTCAAATAAATTGGGTTACTTATTAGTTGACAAGTCTGTATGCCATGGTTGCTTGCAGAGAAAAGGCGAGGAGATATAGCAGGTGGGAAGGCTTAGAGAGATATTTTTGAGTAATGCTTTGAGTAATTTTTTGAGTAATTCCCAAGTCATGAGATCCAACACCCAATTTTATGGAAATGTAAGCAAATTATAATTATTATTTAATGTGTTTCTTTAATCAGTGTCTGAGAAGCATACATTACAAAGAACAGTGATGCTTCATCTATAGGGCCTTCATTTCTGGTATGTCTGCCAGCCTTCTGACTCTCCCAAATCCCGTTCTATCTTCCTTCATACAACTACACAATGTTGTTTCCAAGCTGTTGACAGTTTAGTAAGTGAAGCTACGGATATATTGGAGCAAGTAGAAAATGTCTATTTATTTTACCCAACTAGATGAAATTTCTCTATAGGATAGTCTTCCTTTGAAAAGGATCTGCGAGCTTTTAAGAATTTCAGAAACATAGCTCAGTCTCATGTTCAATAATAGCCTGCTTTTGAGTTAGCCTGTCCTTGAGGAATAGGAAGCTTCGGCAGCTGCCTCGGTGCTCTGTGATCATTAGGAACTGCGTCAGACTCCACGCAGCTGTCTGAAGTGCTCTCCCCTAATTATCAGCATTGATTGTACTCACCCATCTCTATAGAGAATTCCATTTCCATATATAGTATTAACTGCCCTTCTTTTTTGCTAATTTAAAAAACAGACAGATGTCTGCTTGTGGGCTTGATAGAACTGCCCAATGAATATTTCCCAAGGCTTTCGCCTGCATTCCCCAAATATGTTTACCATCTGAGAGGGTTTGCTTACACAGTATTACTAGAGTCAGGCCCACGTATACACGATGTTTGCTCAGCAGCCTTTTCTTCCATTCACACATTCAAGGAGAAATCTGAGATTGGTTCAAGAGTTGTTTTTACTCTTAACTTTCTTCATTCCCCTGATATCTCAACACTTAGCAAGAAAATTAAAGCTTTCAGAATTTTTCTTCTCAATAAATCTGTTTTAGAAAAATTTTATTTAATAATCTGTGAAATCTGCTATTTGTTCTTGAATAGTTGTTTCATCAACACATGTAGACAGAATATTGTGGATGTGCCAGAAATATTAGACACTGAGTTTCCGTGTCTAGAAGAGACTCTGAGGCCTAGGCACACAACTTTGAAGGCAGATTCTACTTCTCCAGGTGTGATTTAAGAAATTGAAAAGTGTGCTTCTTCAAATAATCTAATATTTCCATAGCCATATAGAGATACCCCTTGTTAAAGTAAAATTCTGTGATGAGAATGCTTGCCTGGGTTTCCCACACCAGGCAACAGAATCCTAACTCTTAATGTCAAGTAGTCTCCAACAAAGATATAAATATGGTGAAGAGTCTCTTGAGGAATTTTTGTGATGTTAAGGAAAATCAGAGTATTAGTCAAGACCTATGAAGCCTTCACAGTAGAATGAGAGATATTTAGTTTAATTGCATCAGTATAAAAGAATTACTGTTAGTGGATATTTATGATATTGGCCTTCACCTGTTGGAAAAGGATCCCTCACTCCCTCAATACATGTGCTCAGTGTGGATGCTAGCATGTTTTTACTTTATCCCAACCACTAACCATAATCAACTCAAGGATAAGCAACTGATCCAGGTGGGACAGAATTCTTCCCAAGGATTTCTGAAACTGAGAATTAAAATTCTGTCCCTGTCTGGTGGTGCAAACTCTATGAGGTGAGATTGGCACCTCTTAGGAGCCATGATTCCTGCCCTGGGGAGCAGCTGGCCTATAGTGAGAGACTGTGAAGCCAACATATAAAGAGAAACAGAAACGAGAATGAGAGAGAGATAGAAGAGAGACTGGGAGAGGGGGAGAGAGAACCTGTGCTTCAGCGGGCACTTACTTGCTGCTTTCATTCATAGTAAGATGAAGCCACACTTTGGTTTTCCCCATACCCCATTTTTGGGTATGGGGAAATCCCACATTCCCCCCATTACCATCTTTCCATAACTTCCTCTTCTATTATCCATGTTTATTTTCTGCATAGCATCTCTTACTGTCTAACATGCTATTAAATATTTTGTTCAACAATGTATACCCAGCGCCTAGAATGGTGTTTGACATTATGGACACTCAGTACCTAACTGAATAAATGAAAGAAGGTTTGCCTAATATGAGATATTCTAGTACTCTTAAAAACCTCCCTATAAGCTAGTTCAAACTGGTTCAGATTACTCCTATTTTATTTACATGCAAGAGTTTTTGATTAATACACTTAAAAAATTAAGGATACATACCCATTTCTTCTAAGAAACTCCATTTACTGAGGTAAAATTAGGGATCCTCAACCTGTGGGCCAATGGAACTAGAGATATCATTTAGTATAGGCTAGACTAGGCTGAAAAAATAAAACAATCCTAGTCATTTAAAATAATTAAATTATATTCATCAGATATTATGTGCCCAATGAAAGGCACCAGGAAGATTCTGCTCATCATAACAATTAGAAGAAGAATCTCAACATATGCCTCCAAAGTCACTATAAAGTGGTGGGAATAGAGCATGGCAAACTATGAATTGCCTTCTCATGTTTCTTCCCAGAAGGAACACACTGGCAATCTTACCCGCATTTTTTTTTTCCAAAAGCAAGACACATTGACCATGCTTAATTTCAAAAGGAGTTGGGAAATACAACCTACCTACCATGGGCCTGAAAGAAATAGAATAGTTTTTGAACAGTGACAATGAACCCCACATTGAGATTCTATGGAGTTACTTCTAACAATTTGGAACTGTATATGTGAAAGAAGCATTACTATTAGTAGCAGGGGTCAGCATGCTATGACCCATGGGCAAAATCTAGCCTACTGCCTAAATTTATAATAATGTTTCATTGGGACATAACCACATCCATTCATTTATGTATTTTCTATGCCTCCTTCACACTGCAATGACAGTTACACAGTTTAAACAGAGACCATATGGCCTGACAGCCTTAAAATATTTACTGTAAGTAAATTGTCTGCCTCACATTGTTTATTTTCTGCTATTTTAAAAATTATATTTTGACTAAGAAGTTGTAAGTAAAAAGTAAGTTGTCTGCCTTACATTTTATATTTTCCACTGTTTTAAAATTATATCTTGACTAAGAGGTTGTAAATACAATTTTTTAGTATTTTGTCATTTAATATATTTCCAGTAAATCAGTGTGGCAAAATTTTTTCTCATAAAAAGAATTCTTCATTTCTTAAGAAGAAGTAGAAATCAGTAATCACTAGGTATTCAGGAATAACTTGATCTTGGGATTATGAGTTCAAGCCCCACATTGGGTAAAGAGATTATTTAATTTAAAAAAATGGAATAATTTCTGTTCTGATATGGATTATGCTTCTTCTAGAATCTTATGATTATCTTCTATGACCCAAAAGTGATAGAAAAGACCCTTGCCTGAAATGACTCTCTTAGGACTAGCAGCTCTGCAGAGCAGGTCTCTCTAAAATGTAACAATAAATACTGAGAATTAACATTTCTTGACCACATTACTTGTGAGACAGTGTTTTGAGCATGTTATTTTACTATTTCTTTTCACCTTTTCAAGAGCCTCCTTCTTTACCACCACAGAAATAGGCAGGCACATAACCTCAGGAAGATGAGTGTGAGTCCCTTTACATGGATTAATATGATCACTGGGAGAAAGTCTCTCTCCCTCTGAGACAGTAAAATTTAGGGACCAGGTAAGCCTGGACCTATGGTAGGGAATTACCTTAGTCACCTAGAGATGTTCAGAGAGGATACCATAGACTGGGTGACTTAAACAGAAGACATTTATTTCCCCTAGTTCTAGAGGATGGAAAGACCAAGAACAAGATGTCGGTTGATTCAGTTCATGGTGACAGCTCTCACAGATGGCTACCTTCTTCCTGCCTTCTCTCTCTATGAAGAGAGAGAAAGCAAGGTCTCTGGTCTCCTCACATAAGGACACCAACCTCCTCATGAGGATCTCACCTTCATAACCTCATCTAAAACTAATTACCTTCTAAAGGTGCTACTTCCTACTATTATCATATTGGGGGTTAGGGTTTCAGTATAGGAATTTGGGGGGAAAACACAAACAATCCATCTCTAGCAGAAATTTCTTCCATTAGAGTCTGAGAGAGAGAGAATTGAACACAATGGAAGTAGGCTACAAATGAAGAGAGACAGAGGCCATCCTCCATACCTGATTTCGGCAGCAGATCCTGTATATCCAAACCAGGACATTTTATATTGTACAATAAGAAACTGATTTCATTTCACTCCCACCTTTTTCACATCTTTTGAAAATGAAATATTTCTGGGAAAAGTAAAATGTTGAGACTTGTAAAGAAAGGAATTTCTTATGACTTTTTCCTGATTGAAGATTTAAATACTGAGAAGGAAAAGAGCAACTACCTCAGTGCAATCCATGTATAAAATGCTTAAATATTATTATTTTTTTTTTATTTTTTATAAACATATAAAGTATTTTTATCCCCAGGGTACATGTCTGTGAATCGCCAGGTTTACACACTTCACAGCACTAACAATAGCACATACCCTCCCCAATGTCCATTACCCCACCCCCCTTTCCTGACGCCCCTCCCCCCAGCAACCCTCAGTTTGTTTTGTGAGATTGAGTCACTTATGGTTTGTCTCCTTCCCAATCCCATCTTGTTTCTTTTCTTTTAAATATTATTTTTTATCATTAAATGTGTTAACAGTTTGATATGTCTTAAGATTAAATTTTGAAAAGAAAATGAAAAAAATTTTAATTGCTTAACCTGAAAGGTAATTAGTTGAAACCATTCCAACTTGGTATAGTAATGATAAAAGAGATGTTTGGAGATATACCAATTTTGCAAGGTTTATTGAGAAGATTGCTGTGTTTAGAATCAGATCTGCAGTCACTTGCTGATCAAACTGGGATAAGTTTAATTTCTCACCTAAATTTCTTACTAACTCATGGGGGTTCCATATGTAAATGTATGTGTATCAGTTCATATAATGCTAAGCCTCAGTTTTCTGTTTGATTAATGTAGTGATATAATGTAAATACCAAGTTATTATGAAATAAAATCTTACATGAGGCACCAACACCATGGTTTGCATATGGTAGGTACTCAATGAATTTTTATCTCCTTCATCATGTTGATCCCAATGGCATCACAACATAGTTGTCTACCCCATTTCATTCAGATGTCCTCAACTCTGAAAGGTGATTAGTATTAACCAGAGTTTGTTTACAGTGGCCTTACCAAGGCACCTCTCTTAAGAGACTCCTCATGGTAACCCACTTTTCATGATGATTAACAGTTTGTAGAGTGGGTTTGCAAATAGTACCTTAGGGAGGAGATTCTGGTATTTTCACAGTTTAAAGACTAAGGAAATGAGTTCAGAGAACTCTCTAATTATGTGATCTGATGCTCATGTTAACTTGGAGGAAAGTTGTAGTAATTGTCTTCCTTGTCAATTCCTTTTAAGGTCCTTGGTAAATAATTTCTTCAGATATGACATTGCTGATGTTTTTTAAAGAATGACAACTTGCCTAATTGATTTGTAAATAAATTTCTATTTTTTTTTCACATTCAGCAATGTTTCCTATCATAATCCCTCTCCCCAGGCCTGGAAATTTCTTCTGCTCATATTTGGTTTGCATTTTTAAAACAATTCATGTGTTTGCAATACACTGAGACCTCTGGCTCAGATAACAACTTTTCCCTTATGCATATGGAAACAATTAAATTTTTAAAAACACATAAAAAAACTCTCTTTATGTGAGAAACTTGAGATTCACACATTTTTCATAAATTCTAAGCCGTGCTTTTGGTCATTTGTTTTTCACTATTTCTCCATAAGCCATTTTATCCAGCCCATTAATCATGATTTTTAAAAATCTTCTCTGAGTTTCCATTGAGTTTGACTTTATCTTTTGATCATGAGATGTCCAGAACCCAGCTTATATTTCAAGAATAGTGCCAGTTATCTAATAAAGATGAAATACTTATGACTTAGACCATTGTTTTAATCTATGCCACGCTATAAACATAAAATAATTTTGACTACACACTTTAAAAGAGGTAAGTATTTTCTTATTTCAGGGAGAAACTGAATCCTAGAGGTTATTCATAAGGTTTTTGATAGAGGTTTGGGAGTTCTTTATATTCTAAAACAAAACTTGAAAAATATTTAGATTTACCTCATGATAGCAACCCATCATTTTTTTTTATTTCATTTCTTTTCAGCGTAACAGAATTCGTAGTTTTACAACACACCCAGTGCTCCATGCAATGTGTGCCCTCCATAATACCCACCACCAGGCTCCCCCAACCTCCCACCCCCTGCCCCTTCAAAACCCTCAGGTTGTTTTTCAGAGTCCATAGTCTCTCATGGTTCATCTCCGCCCCCCCCAATTTCCCTCAACTCCCTTCTCCTCTCCATCTCCCCATGTCCTCCGTGTTATTTGTTATGCTCCGCAAATAAGCGAAACCATATGATAATTGACTCTCTCTGCTTGACTTATTTCACTCAGCAT
>PISX010010605.1:0-55124 GCA_004024625.1 Mellivora capensis
CCATGCGAGGCAATGTTATATAGTAGTTAAGGGGATAGTTTCTGGAACTGCTACCTTGGCTCATCTCATCTTCCCACTTGCTAGCCACGTACACGGAGTAAGTTATTTAGCCTGTCTGGGCCTCAGTTTCCTCATCTGTAGAGTGGAAGTCATAATAGTACCTACCTCCTAGGGTTATCCTGAGTCTGAAATTAATTCCTTTGTGTAAAGTGTGCAATGACATAACAGTGTTTGGAAAGCAGTAAACACGTGAACAAGAACCATTGAGGCTTACCCACACCTTTGTCAAACATTCTCTAGAAAACAAGTGATCTTTAAGAGTTAAGAGTTTCTCATTTCTGTTGGTGAAGATTTATTTTAAAAGCCATTTCCTACACTACACTATGTCCTAAGAATGAAGAATAAGTCATTCCGGCTGGCACCAGCCTTTTCCGATGTCTCTCCCGGTGGGACTTAGAGATGGGTCAGTTATTTGTCTCTCGGGCTTTTCCTTTCAACCTACAAACCCAATTAATTTATTTTTCTCTTTGGAGAATCTGCCTCGAGAAGCTCGACTTGCATGTAATGCTACAGCTCGGGGCCCTTCTTCTTTGGCAGACGAATACCAGTGCTTAGAAGCCTGCCTTCTGGCAGCCGAGGCAAGCTGGTGACCCGCCTGGCCTAGACAAGTTTCGGCCAGCTTAGGTGTCTGGGAGAGCTGAACCCCACAGGCAATTCAGGCCCTGCATCCGAAGGCTCAAAGGAATCATTAAATCACTCCCACGCACAGAATACATCACAGCGTTCTCTCCAGCGAAAATCCATATTCTCCCTGTTGTTCCTAAGGCTTCGAGTCTGAGCAGCCATTGCTGTGAATACGTGCTGATTCACTGGTTGCTTGGACGTCGTTATGTGCTCACCTGCTGGCATACCTGGAATCAAGAGAGCGAGGGTGTCTGTGGCTGGCCATGTCACCAAAGAGAATCTGGAAGTATACTTCCTGATAATCGGAGGTGACTTTAATTACCCAGTGAGTTAACAAATTATTTTCAAGTGAGCCAAAATATATATATATATATGTATACATATAAAATATATATAATAAAATATATGTGATAAAATGTATTTTATAAAATATAAAATAGCTAATAAAAAATTTTGGTTACTTTTTTTGGTTAATCACATCCTATGATTTTAATTTTTTTCCAAAAAGTGTGTGTAAACTCATTCAAACAAAATTATACAAGCCTGGAGAATTTATATTAGACAAAACAAATTTCCCAAGCAGACCATGGGAATTGGATGAGAGAGGGGTTTTAAGCACTAAGTTCATTTTTTACAACTTGAATAGAACTAGTGGTAGTTTCTCACACAATCTTAAAAATGAGGCGTGACTTTTTTTTTTTTACTTGTCCGCTTTCTATTCAATGGAAAGAGCACATATTCTACAGTTTATGAAGACAGTTTTTGCCCTTGGAATGGCTCAAGTTGTTCTAAAGCTGGAAAATGGGTATTTAATACCAGCTCAAGTATAACGATGGCATGCTTTAAACTATGGATGGCTCCCTGGTATTCCTCCTGACTTTTAACATGACTTTACTTGGGACTTTCATGGACTCATGTAGATCATTTCTCCAATGCAGCTCTGGGGGAAGATGTGTTAACAGTTTGCAACACATTAAATTAAAAAATGAGTGACTATAGAGAATGAGAGAAAACAAGTCAGGGCCAGAGGGATAGTAGAAAAGAGAAGAAGAAATGGGTAAAATACAGCCATATTAGCCAACAGTGAACAGCCAGAATGTTCCATTTCCTTCTACGCTGTAAAGTGAGTTAATACTGAATCTTTTCTGAGCATATAGAGCTACAAGAGGCAAGTCTTGCATGACTTGTCTTTATAGGTTAGTACTGACCTTGGCCTTCCTTCCTCGTCTAGCGGGTGACAATTTGGTAGAATTTCTCTTTGGGGACTCTGGTTTCCAGACTTCTCTGTGTCTAAACAGCAGAGCCTTTACCCTTTTCCCTTCACATTTTAGGGGCAAAGCAAATATCATCAACCACTCATTTAAAATTCAGCTTTAATTTAAAATATCGTTATTCCTTATAAAGGCAGCACATTGACCCTTTCATGTAGCTGAATCTATTGTTTAGTGTAATTTTTTTCTAAGTATTTTATTTTTCTTTTAGCTGAAGTACATAGTGACAGCATTATCCTACGAGATGACTTTGACTCCCACCACCAACTAGAGTTGAATCCAAATATATGGTAAGTTACAGGAATGTGCCTCACTTCAGTGTGTTTTTTCAATGCCAAGAAAACATGATGCTGACTGCTCCCTTGGAGCAGTTCATAACATTAAGTTGCATGTTGGCAACAAGGGATCAGTGAGAGTTGTGAGTTGTTCAGCTAGGAAGCAGGGCTGTGTAGAGTGCATGGTGTCTATTTTGTGACTTCTTTAAGAGCTGAATGTAGGTGCCTCCTCAAAGCCATGTGTATGGTTAGATTTTTTTTTCAGTTGTACAAGTTCTTTATGTAGAAAAAGCTGTGCTTTAGTTTGTCTAACAATTGTGTTTTTGCTGAGCGGAAGAAGAGAAGTGGTCTGTCTGAAATGACAGGTGATTTGAGTCATACTTACAAATAACTTCTTATTTATACTCCATCGTCTCCTTCGAAGGCAGCTCAGATGCAACTCCGTGGGATATTTGAAGGCAGAGAAATAATGAACCAAGCTCATTCATTAAAAACTTGTCGAATACGTAAATGGATGCATGAATTTGTTGGCAATTTGTAGTATTTTTGCTGACTAGAGAAATAGGTCTGTCAACCTAGAGCTATAATCAATCTGTGTAATTTCTGGGAATGTCTGAATGTGGATTTTCTATGACACTAAATGTTTTTGTATACACAATCAAGAGTTCAAAATAAATTTAAAGCTCTAATGTGAACTTCTGAGTCACAACCAAAATCCAAAGAAAGAAAGTGAAAAATACTGATTCAAATTGTATATGCAATGCTATTGTAGCATCATTTACAATAGACAAGATATGGAAGTAACCTAAATGTCTATTGATAGGTGAATGGATAAGGAAGGTGTGTGTGTGTGTGTGTGTGTGTGTGTGTGTGTGAGTGAGAGAGACAGAGAGACAGTGAGTGATGGAATATTACATAGCCACAACAAAGGATGAGATCTGGTCATTTGCAACAACTTGGATGGACCTAGAAGGTAGTATGCTAATGGAAATAAGTCAGATTGAGAAAGATAAATACCATATAATTTCACATATATGTGGAATCTAAAAAACAAAACAAATGAACAAACAAATCATAAAAATCAGAATCAGACCTATAAATACGGAGAACACTGATGGGTGCCAAGCAAAGGGGGGATGGGCAAAATGGTGGAGGAGAGTGGGAGATACAGGCTTCTAGCTACAGAATGGGAATAAAATGCCTTCTAGCATAGGGAATATAGTCCGTGATATTGTGGTAGCATTGTATGGTGACAGGTGGTAGCTAGCTATGCTTGTGGTGAGCAGAACAGTGAATATACAGAAGCTGAATCACTATGTTGTGTACCTGAAATGAATGTAACATTATGTGTCTACTATACTCAAATTTAAAAATTTTAAAAAGACTAGAATTCCATCCTCAAATGTCAGCATGTGATATTCATGTCTGTTTTTCTTTATTTTTACTGTTCAACAAATATTAAGCCATAATCATTTTATTGATACAATAAATTAAGAAGACATATAGTTCCTCTTCTCAAGTAGCTTACGGTTTAGTAGAAGATATACTAAGAACATATTTTTAAAAACCTTATGATCCAGGATAGAAATTCTTTAAGTATAATAGAGGGGTACAAATCGCATAGGTACTATAGTTCCAAAAAAGAGAAAGATGACTCTGGTGGGATTTTCTTGGAGAAAGTAACCCTTGAGCTGAGCATTGAAGATGACATATAGAGAGGGCTGGTGCTTCAATACTAGATGGAGGAATGTCTTCTGTCTTTTTTTTTTCTTCTTCTTCTTTTGTCTTCTAGAAAGATCTATGTACTATATAGTAAAAATCAGACTGGACAGAGTCATAAAGTCTCATAATTTATCTGCCATTTAAGAAATAATTTACCAATAAAATTTCACTTCCCTGTGAACATATCCTAAATATAAGTTTCTTAAAATAAATTGAAAATCTTTATTAAGAAAAGGCCAATGAAACTTTCTAAGCACTGCTTATACCCAGGAAAAGTTCTTCCTCCCCCTGACATTTGGGTTTTTATATTCCATTAATATAGATGTTACCAGATGATTTGTTTCTTTCAAAGTAAGTTCATTTCTGTCAAGCTAATTCATTGTCTTCACCGAGTTTTCTTGACAGATACAAAATGTGACTTTTATGTGGTTCAAATTCTTTTGTTTTTGAAATCAATAAAACATGATTGATTTTGCTTCACCCATTTTCATGACTGATCTGATATATGCTTCCTTGACCGAAGTTATGGATTTTGTGTCCCTTTCACTTAAGCTATGGTTTATCCCACTTAAAAAAAATTTTGTTAACTTTAAAAAGCCACGTACTTCTGTTTTCTATCCAATATACTTAGAGTAATTTTACTTTAACCCTTATTGCTCACAGTCTCCTTCACGTAGTCCCTCTATGATTAAAAAAAAAAAAAAGAACCCAACTATGAACCTCTCATCATTTGAGAGATGACTCTGTTGAGCAAAAAGGTGGCAGAGGTTTTGATGTCAGGAGTGTCGCCTCTGACTCTTGAGCTCGCCATGGGCCAGCTGGGTACCTTGAGAAAAGTGACAGGCTTCCTTTACTGCCCTGAGCCTGTTTCCTGGTCAGTAAAAGTGACATAAATACTGTTTTTACAGCTTCGTTCTAGTATGATGAGCCTGCAAAGGTCTGGCGTCACGCGTGGTACCGTAGGTGCTCAGGCTCTTTCCTTCTTTCTCTTTCTTTATCTCATCCTTACCTGCTCTGCTCTCTTCCCCTACTTTCCTTCCTCTCTCCCTCTTTCTCTCCCTCCTTCTCTTTGTCTCTTCCTTTCTTCCTCCTGTGCTGATTTGTGCATTGTTCTGCTTGCCTCCTCTAAGCCCACATAGGTCCCCAAATCATTATTAGTTTAAAAATTGTCAGGGTGCCTGGGTGGCTCAGTTGGTTAAGCTGCTGCCTTTGGCTCAGGTCATGATCCCAGAGTCCTGGGATCGAGTCCCACATCGGGCTCTCTGCTCAGCAGGGGGCCTGCTTCTCTCTCTCCCTCTGCCTGTTGCTCCCCTGGTTGTGCTCTCTCTCTCTGAAGAATAAATAATAAAAATCTTCAAAAAAAATTTCTCAACCAATTTATTTAAATGAGTCCTCACGTCTTCCCTCATTACTTTTGGATGAAAAACAGACATCATAGTAAATGTATCTGTATCTGTATTATATAATATAATTATATATTATATAATATTATTATATGATGGGTCATATGTTTGTGAAAATAGAGTAGAATCACAGAGAAGGAGAAAAAAGATGATAGGCACTGTCTCAGAATCCTTAAAAATAGATGTAAACTCCCTAAAGTCAGAAACCAGCAGCCAATAAAATCAGACATCCCAGTCAAATATTTCAAGTAAAGTAAGGAAGCCCTGCATTATTTTGGATTTCTGTGGGCAGTTTTGACTCTCTTGAAACCCCTTTTCTTTTTTTTTATTTTATTTTTTTTTAATTTCTTTTCAGCGTAACAGAGTTCATAGTTTTACACCACACCCAGTGCTCCATGCAATGAAACCCCTTTTCTAAGAACGCATACTGACATATGAGTTTTGTTCTCTGTGATCTTGTCTTTGATTTTCTCCCCCTGGCCCTGCAGAATTAGAAATCACTGGGCAACTGGGACAATGTGGGAAGGAGAAAACCTTGTTGCCCTGTCTGGAACTCTGTGTCTCTGCACCCCCCACCACATAGAGCAGAGGGTCTGGGGCACGGCTGCTGGCCAAATTCCCGTGACTAAGTACATCACCAGGGAATTTGCCACAAGAGAAAAACGTACTGCTTTTATAAGCATGTTTCTGCCCCAGGGTTTGAAAATCATCATATGCATTATTTAAGTTGTAATTTTTAAGGACAAGCTAAAGGATAAATTAAGAAACTGAAGTCATGCCTGCACAGTGAGAGAGAGGTAGAGCCGTTTAAAAATTAATCGCTCACAACTTATTTGCTTCCATTAACTTCATCTAATAAAATCAATTTTTTTCATTCCATTACATGTAATTTTTGATAGCCAAGTTTATTATCTCATGTACAAAACACTATACATAAAAAACAAGGACCATAAAACAATATGACTATTATTATGAATGAACATAACAGCCCAGTTACTATTCCAAGTGTCTGGGTGCAGTTGGAATAAAGCCAAGAAACTTTTTTGCCATCGATTCAATGTTGAATGTTTTATATATTTAGTTTAAATGTTAGATTTTATTAAAAAATAATAAATTTACTTGGCAAAACGTCCAATCATGTTTAAAAAAAATAATAATAAAAATAAGCCTTCCTCCCACACTGCACCTATATTCCCTTCCTCCAGGGGCAACAACTGTTAGCCGTTTCTGCCAGTCCTTCCAGAAATTGTTTATGCTTACACAAGTGCGGCAGTTACAAATTCTCTCCACAAACTTGGGCATCAGAGAAATAAAACTTTCTTTATTCTTTCATAACCCAACTTAATTTCTTTTTATTGTCCACCTCCTACCAGTGATGAAAACTTAACTTCAGTCACCTTTGGCTAACCCTCTTCCATTTTCCTGATGTTGTAAGAAAGTTTCAGAGGACTTATTGGCGCAACGGCGGGGGTGGTATGAGGGTGTACCTCTGTCTCCTAGTCATCTGTTCCTGCTGATACCCATGGCGTCTCCCTGTCTCATCTAGTCTTTGGTGACTGGTCCACACAGACAGCCTTTGTCCTCGTCCTACCCATTCGTTCAGGGCAGGGCTCTGTGTTGATGCGGCTTGAGGACCAGGAAACTGTGCTGCCGCTCCTGGATCTGGGCCCCCGGGCATCTTGGCGATGCTGTGCTCTGGTACACTGTCACGCAGCTTGTGTCCTTCTACCTCCTCAAAATAAAGAGTGTAGCGTCCTTCTGCTCTTTGCTCCCCCATTATCTCTGGGGCTCTGCCAGGGAAGCGGCCGTTTCCCCCCCACCTCCTCAGGCACTTCTGATTGCTTTGTTTTAATGGGAGATGACAAGTCAAGTTACAAAGGGAGAGAACAACAAAGCCCCCTCAGGGGAGTATAGCGGTGGCTCAGGTTTGTTGAGAGTTGGGTTTCTTCACTTCTCCGGTGCCCTGATGGTGGACCACGTGGAAGTCTACCTCTACACGGCAATGGTGACTTTATCCATTGGAATGTGCCCCTGGCCACAAGGGGGCAAGAGCAGTATCAGCACTGCTGACAAGTCTCCAGTATCATTTCAAGTGTGTTACTATGATGGAAGGGATCAGGAGTGTCTTATTCATATAGAAGCCGTCACCCAACCTCCAGAAAAAGAGACATGACTGGGTGCCTGGGTGGCTCAGTCAGTTAAACATCTGCCTTCAGCTCGGGTCCTGGGATCGAGCCCCACATTGGGCTCCCTGTTCAGCAGGGTGTCTGCTTCTCCCTCTCCCTCTACTCCTCCACTCTCCACTTGTGCTCTCTCACTTACTCTCTCTCTCAAATAAATAAATCAAATCCTTTTTTAAAAAAAGAGGAAGTGAGAAGAAAACCCTCATATAGCTACAGTTAGAAGAAATGAAGGACCTACAAATAGGCTTTATCTCATTAACATTTCACTATACCATCTACCACTTGTACATCGACCGTACTTTCATAGTTCCTTTCAATAAATTAAACTTTTTTGTGTGTGATGTAAACACTACCAGTATTTCATATGAATGGAGCACAAGTTTGGTTTTGTTCAATTAAAAAGAAATATAACTAATCGCCCCAAACTGGGAGCATCCCAGGTATCCATCATCAGGAGAATGGAATACTATTCAGCAATACAAAGGAATGAACTGTTGATAGTTGAAACAGCATGGTTTAATCTCAAAAACATTATGTCAAGTGAAAGAAGCCAGACCCAGAATAGTTTTTTTTTAAGATTTCATTTATTTGATCTTACTATGTGATTCCACTGAAATCTAGGATAGGTAAAAATTATCTAAAATGCTAGAAATTAGATCAGTGATTGTTTCTGGGATAAGAGAGATTGACTGGTAAGGGCAGGAGGAGCTTTCTAGGGGTAATGTATGTGTTATGTATATATATATTTTTTAAGATTATTTATTTATTTATTTATTTGACAGAGAGAGATACAGTGAGAGAGGGAACACAAGCAGGGGGAGGCGGGAGAAGGAGAAGCAGGCTTCCCACCGAGCAGGGAGCCCGATGTAGGGCTCAATCCCAGGACTCTGGGATCATGACCTGAGCTGAAGGCAGACGCTTAATGACTGAGCCACCCAGGGGCCCTGTTGTATATGTCTTGAGGGGCCTGGGTTACATAGATGTGTGTGCACTTATCAAAGCTTGAGGTCTGTACCAGTCCCTGTGTCCAAATTTACCTCAATGAATAAATTCAGCAATAACAAGAAATTGAGAAAAGATAAGAAAGAGGAGACATTATTGATTCATAACTCATGGTTATGAAGAGTTCAGAGCAAAAGAAAGTTAAAGGAACTAGAAAGTGAATGATTTGTGATAAGCGACTTAAGTTTTCTTAGGAAGTGCCTTTATCCTCCAAGCAATTACAAAGTCAAACAGGAATCCTTGTTTTGCTTAATGGATTATCCCTTTAATGCTTGTTTTCAGAAGATCACAGAAGGCATTTGGGGCTGTAATATCACTAGGCTCTGATGTTCTAGTGGGAAACGTGGGACTGTTAGGAAACATGATGATAAATGGCAACTTGATGACAACAGATGTTTTCCCTCCAGCACAATAATAATAGCAGAGATGTCCTTTTCAGCAGAGACCAGGGAAGGACCAGAGTCAGTCCTCAGGACAAGCATTTCAGCGAGTAGGTCATGATGCCGGCAGGAAGATGAGACATCAGGAGGAAAGATGCAAATGAAGTTGTCTCAGATCCTCTGGTACATGAAGACCTCTGTCCATGGGCTTAGCATAGAGAAAGCCCCTCAGTTTATAGCTAAAGAAGCTAAAGCCATGGGTAGCTTTGTGTAAGGTTGCTTGAATCCGGAAGAGACTAGAAGATTTCCATTTGTATCTGGGATAGGTCATACTACAGGACCAGCAGAAGGGAGATCACGTGTCTGCTGCAACTTGTATTGTCTTGAAAATACTAATTTATTGGAGCAGTTATTCTGAAATAGAGCAAAACATGGTGATTTGGCTGATCACAGTTTATTTTGTTTGAAAAGAAGGAAGGACTGTCTGAACAAAGACTATAAAAAGACTGAGATTTAAGGATGGGAGGGGGTGAGTTATTCTAGCTGGAGCTTTATTCAGTGACTAAAAGCTTAGCCCATAAGAGAGAACAAGTCAAGCAAGCAGAACAATTGCTTCCTGGTTCATTGGTATCTTGGAGGCCCGCCCCCCAAGAAAAAACAAAAACAGAGAGAGGACCCCCATTTAGTAGGCAAGTGCGAGAACCTCAATGTAAGTGGTTTCCAAGAAATCAGAAAAATAAAAAGATAGACTGATGAGCAGTGTCAATGGGAAGGAAACTGCATTAAAGGCCATCCACTTTGCTCAAGGTCCAGGAGGCCCAGGGGCAGGAAGCCCTGAAGACAGGGATGGGTGAAGGGGAGGACTGACCATGGCCTCCAAGGGCTCTACAGCACTGCTGAAGGATTTCTGGCAGGTTTGGTTGATAATGCTGATCACGTAGAAGACATATGACCTCATAGACTTCTGTGTCACATAGTGGAACAGAGTATAAACCTTCCATTTTCTTTCAAGAGCAGGTGACCAAGGGAAATCATGGATAGATGTGAATAGTCAGGCAAAATAAATCTTTTTTTCTGTGATAAGGCATCTTTGCCAGAATCTCTAATGTATCTATATATTTGTGAGTTATAAAACTATAATTTGATTTTTTTTAGGGTTTCTGGTCCCATATTCTGATCTTATGGCATCCTTCTCTACTTTTTCTCTCACTTCCTCCCTCTTGACTTCTTCACCTTTTCCCACTCTTTCTGTTTCTTCTCTGTTGTTAATAACTTTTTTCTCTTATTACAAAACTCTCCTCTTGCCTTCCTCTCCTGCCTCCTCCCCCTCCTTCCTCTTCTTCTCTTACCATGATGTCATTGCTCTGGGGAAAAGCTTCTTCTACAATAGAAAGGTTAACCAGGAGGTGTCCTACCAATAAAGTGTGAATCTTGAGGCTTATTATCTCCTTCTTTAATCTCTGTCTTAGATGACAGAAGTAAGAGCTCACTCAATGGAATTAAATGTCAAGTACATTTGAAACAAGGAAGAAAATATTTCTTCAAGCAGCATGTAGTGGAATTCACCATAGTAGGAGGTCAGAATATTGCATGCAGGAGTAGGATATTAGAAGGGTTATTTTCAACCCAAATAGTATTTGTCATTGTACCTGTTAACAAAGAGAGATCAAAATTTAAAACTCCCTAGTGAAATAAAAAGAGCTCTCTTCCTTCTTTCCTCAGTGAGAAGTAATGAGGATGAGCCATAAATGGGGTTTGTCATTTTCACATCGAGGGCATGTGTTAGCTTCTTTAAAAAAAAAAAAAAAGGCATGACATCGTTGAAGGTGATATTATTCTCAGTCTTAGAGAGTGAAATTTCCTTGCTGTTTTTCTAAAAATATTCCACATTTACAAAGAGAAGAGGTTTTTTTCTTTAAAGCTTAATCTTTCACAAGAAAATAGTTATGCCCTTTTCATTATGAAACATTGTCTCTTTATTATAAAATGTGGTCAAAAGTTGAATGTTCTCATTGTTGAGGTTTGACTGGAAAGTACCAGGAGCTCTGGTGTCTTCAGAAGAAGCCAGTGGACTGCCCAGCTACCAAATGGCCCTTAGGGCCCCCTTTACTCTGGTGGATTCACCATCCCTGATCTGGCCTTGCCTTGCAGACTCACACATCAGATTCTGTCAGACACGCAGTGTGAGCAGTTCCCGAGAGAAGAGTCATGTTATCCTTGGGGTCAAGAGATTTTTCTTTTCCTTTTTCCATTTTCGAATACTTTTTCTAGTCGGTGCCCATATTAAAATTATTTTAATATCTCCATTCGGAAATGCTGGTAGATACACAATTCTGGCTGATAGAATGCTGGATTTCTTCTTGGAGGCTGAGTCTCAGGCACTGACTTACTCAGAGGCAATAAATTTTGGAGAGATCATCCGATGTCCTCGATCTTGGGAACAAATGGCATGTATCTCAAATGAGAATTTGATGATAACTGATCGTCAGTGACTTTCCAGGTGATTAACTTGTCTCAGCAGAATGCCTGACTAAAGGCTGAAGTGATTTCACTCTGCTCTAGAAAGAAGAATGAGCCATGTAATTAGACTGCTCTTGAGAAAATAATGTTTCAATTATTTATTTATTGTTAGGAAGATGATGTCACCACCAACCATTCATAAATCTGCTGTTGTGTGAAGGAGCCCAATTTTCTCATTAATCCTCCTCTTTCCTGTGTCCTTAAAGTCCTGTGTGAGTCACTGCCTTACATGGGGACCATGTCCTCTAGGGACATTTCACTTCAGCTTTCTCCATACCTACGGAATGGGTGGTTGGCGTGTTTTCCAGCCTAATAATTTTTCAATCAGGATTGAAAGCATAATTATACCTTCAGAAATATACACTCTCCAGCATAAATGCACATCACATATAATTCTTTATCCCAGACAAACACAGCCACCTAAATAATAAAAAACAAAGATAGAGAATTGACATCAGATAACAAGTTTCAAATTGCCAAGGACCTTGTTACCGTGAAAAACGAAACCTTGGTTCAAAACATTTCTTTTTCTTTTTAAAAATTTTTTTCACATGTTGCATGGAGCACTGGGTGTTGCACGTAAACAACGAATCTTGGAATGTTACATCAAAAACTAATGTATGGTGACTAAGATAACACAATAAAAAAATAAAAATAAATAAATTTTTTCTCTTTTTTTTCCTTTTGTGTTTATAGTTTGACCTTAGATGTGTTGGTCAACAAGTACCTGCCTTTATGTTTACTGATCCTTTTATGTTTTTGTTAGTGAAAAAACAAGTGTGATCGTATGTGTTTAAGAGAGTGAAGAATTATCTAAGGTCGTACATAGGTGAAAGAACATTGAATTTGATGATGTACTTCAAATTCATTCTTACATTTCCTGTGAAGTCCATGACATCTTTCTTATTTTTGTACATTTTCATAACAAAATCCTTTTATTAAATTAAAAAAAACTTTTAAGAAAAGTCATCGTAGCTTTTCAATTTAAACTCTTGACAGTAAAAAGAATGACAAACATTTTTTTCAGTGCAAATTGTTTCTAGGGGATTAGTGTTCTTTCCTCTTACTGACTGTGTTAGAGTGGGTTGGGAAGAATATTGGACATGGAGTCAGGAAACCCAAATTCTAGTCCTGTTCTATCATTTATAAAATGAGGGGTGACGAGACTCGGGGACATTTCAGATGCCCTCTAACTCGAATGTGCAATGATCTGTTAACTCTAGTAATAGATAAGCTTCATGTGGAACCTAAGTGTGTGATAAATGGGTTCAGCGAGAGCTTAATAGATTCAGGCTTTGCGTGGTCTTTGGGGATAGCAAGCATTTCCTTCAAAATCTCTTTTAATCACACTGCTCATGGCAGAATGTATTTCAAGGTATACAGTTCATATGATACGCCATGGTATTTGTCAAATTCTTATATTCTGTTTTTCATATTGGGAAAAAGGAAAAGAAGGGGGAAGTTTTCTTAGATTAGGGAAAGTATTACTTTAACTATTAGGCAGAGAAACAATTCATTTCTAATCCTTAGCCTAGGAGGTCACATTCCTTTTTAAATTGAAAAATAAGTCTGTTTAACTGGATTATTTAAAACTTCCTTCTTCCCACCAATCTCTGAAGAATAGGGTACCTAACTTTACAAACCCTGTCATTTTCTTGAGAAAATTCAGTTGTTAGGCCACAGTTTAAATGTTTGTTTACATCTGTAGGTTTTCGAAACTCACCTTCTCTTTCTGACATGGGTCTTTTCTTCTGGGAACCCATGAGCACTTGTTGCCCTTTGTACTGTCTAGTCTCTGTCAAGATCATTGTTTCATGATGAAATTATGGTATCTTTTCCTTTCTGATAATGGCATTCATATGCATAGTATTACAATGCTTAACTTTATAGAAAAAACATAAGGAAGGTCATATTATAGATTCATTATTAGGGAAGTTACCTTGATGAGCAACACAGATTTTTAGTAACCAAAATGAACCCACTGCCAACAGTCATGGAAAAGGAAGAGGAGATAGACTCAGACTGCTATACACTGAAAGTCATGATGATGGTTAGAGCTCTCCACAAACCAGACCGAAGGCAATATGATGGATTGTTCCCTCAGGATCCATTCTTGGATCTCTTCTCTTTTCACTTTGTAATATCCTTCCCTCTTTCCTGACTCCCATGGTCACTCCAGTGATTTCAACCATATATCTTAAACTGTCATATCAGTGATGATCTCCTTTCTCTGAAGTTCAGGTACTTATAACCATTGTCAGCAGGTCATCTCCAGTTATGGGCAGAACCAGAGAGCAGTCAGTTTCCAAGCCCCATAATTCTCTAGGGTTGTGCTGTCCCATACGGCAGCCACTAGTCACGTACAGCTGTTGAGCACTTGACATGTGGCCAGTCTGGATTGAGATGTGCTTTAAGTATAAAATGCACCCCACTTAGTATGAAAAGACTTAGTAGGAAAAAAGAATGTAAGCTATGTTATTAGTAATTTTCCATTAATTACATGTTAAAATAGAATTCAAATATATTGGGTTAAATAAAATATTATTAAAACCAATTTCACCTGTTTCTTTTTACCTTTTTTTAAAGATTTTATTTCTTTTAGAGAAAGAGCATGCATGAGTTGGGGGAGGGGGAGAGGGAGACTCTGTACTGAGTGCAGGGACCAGTACAGCACTTGATCACACAACCCTGAGGGCATGACCTGAGCTGAAATCAAAAGTCGGATGCTTAACCAACTGTGCCACCTATACACCCCCCCTTTTACTTTTAAATGTAGCCATTAGAGAGTTGAAAATTACATGTGTGGCTTACATTAAATTTCTGTTAAATAAGAATACTCTAGAATGTGCTCACTTTTCTCCATCTCTACCTTATTCCAAGGCACTATGATGTCTTACTTGTGTTAACCTCAGTTGTCCTGTTTCTTCTACTTCTAATCCATCATTTGCCAGAGTAATTTTACTAAAAGTTGGATTAGTATCACGACTTTGGAAATAGAATGCAGGTTTGAATCCCAGTTCTATAATTTATAAGATGTATAACCTTGGAAAATCATTTAATATTTCTACATCTCAGTTTGAACATCCTCTCAAGGGGATTAAAACATGGAGGCGAGGGTTTATATGAATTTACTGAGGCATTGTGTGTAAATGGTGCAAGCAGCCTTCCACAAACTGGTTCCCACTTTCCAGCCCCGTCCTTTGCCACCCTTCTGTGTGTAGCAGTATGATTCCGGTCATACTAACTCGCTAGAGTGGCAGTTCTACTTCTGTGTCATCCCCTCTGTGTTCTTTGTGCCCTGTCACACCCTCACCTTTCTTCTTTGCTTGAGTAACTTCTAGTTTTCATTCAGGACCAGATCTGGGACCACCTCCTTTGGGAACTTTCCCTTCCATCCTCAATCTGAATCAGGTGCCATGATAACCAGTACATACCTACCTAAGGAGTGAGAGGCTATGAAAAATGTTGAAGGGTGTTGGGATTAGCAAGCCCAGGGCCAAACTGCAACTCTATCACCTTCGTAGGTGGGTGACTTGAGCAAATGTTTAACTTCTCTGAGGCTCAGTGTTCTTATAAGTAAAACGAGGACCGACAATTATCTTATAGAGAGGTTGAGAGATTTACATGGGCCTTAGAATGTCTGGCATAAAGAAAGAAGGCCATAAATAGCTATCATTGCATTGGCACCCTATGTTTTAACTGTGTGCTTGTTTCTCTGCTTTTTCTTCAGTAGTTTGTACTCCTGGAAGAAAATGACACTGTTCTATTGGTCTTTGTACCATTAAAGCTTGCCATAGTGCCTGTAGGTCCTTAACACAAGTTTGGTAATTATAAGAGTGAATTAATGAATGATGAACGAATAAATAACACATTGGCAGCCAATAGTATGTTGGATTCGACCACCCGAGGGATGGGCATTCAGGATAAATTAAATTAATTTCTCAGACTGGGATAAATTCAAGCAAAGGACATTTAAAAGACATTGGCAGAAAGTTGATGGATTTCTTCCATCAGTCCTTGTTGAAGCCATTGTTCTTCCAAGAAGCAGCAACCCAGTGAGTAATTCTAAATACATGATAATTCTAAAGCTTTAAGTTCAACAGGGTATCAATGCCTTTATAAATTTTATTTCAAGTTTCTGGATCTATAGCACAACAAATTAAGAAAAAAGTCTGGAAGGGTTGTTGAGCCAAATGGGGAGAAGCGTTGTTACCTGTTCGCTCTTTTCTTGTGTTTGCTGGTTTTCTAACTCCTGTTGCCTTACAAAATCAAAGTGGTTCTGCAAACACATCACACATCTGTTGTCTAGCCACCGGTTCCCCAATGCCAGGCTGTAGGCCATCAATGTTAGAATTGCCTTGAAACAATATACAGACTTCTAGGTTGCACCTGATTCCCATTTAATAAAAGCTGTGGGGAAGAGGGTGTTTTACTTTTCTGATATACAGTTGATTTGGAAACTGACGATCAATATTTGTGGATAGATTGATGATTGCTAAGGGAATTCAAACATCAAGCCTCAGGCTTCATATCAACAATGATGCTTTTATTATTAAGTAATTAATCTGCTTATCTCATATCTTTAAAATTGAAGTATAGTTGACATATAATATTTATGTTAGTTTCCGGTGTATAACATAATTATTTGACATTTATAGACATTATGAAATACATCACCATGATAAGAATATTTACCATCTGTCACCATATGAAGTTATTGAAGTAATATTGACTATATTCCCTCTGCTGTATCTTATATCCATGCGACTTATTTGTTTTATAACTAGGAGTTTATACCTTTCAGTTCCCTTCACTTAAATCATTCCTCCCCTACCCCATGGAAACCACCAGCTCTCTGTATTTATGAATCTCTGTTTGTTTGTTTCTTTTTTTTTTTTTTAGATTCTATATGTAAGTGAAATCATATGGTATTTGTCTCTCTCTGACCAACTTGTTTCCCTTACCACAATACCTTCTAGGTCATCTATGCAGTCACAGATGACTAGATTTCATTCTTTTTTTTTTTTTTAAGATTTTATTATTTATTTGACAGAGATTACAAGTAGGCAAGAGAGGCAGGCAGGGAGAGAGAGGAGGAATCAGGCTCCCTGCTGAGCAGAGAGCCCCATGCGGGGCTCGATCCCAGGACCCTGAGATCATGACCTGAGCCGAAGGCAGAGGCTTAACCCACTGAGCCACCCAGGTGCCCCTCCATTCTTTTTTTATGGCTGAGTAATATTCCTCTGTGTTTGTGTGTGTGTGTGTGACATCTTCATTATCCATTTATCTATTGATAGATACTTAGATTGCTTCTGCATATTTACCATTGTAAATAATTCTGCAATAAACATAGTGGTCCATTTATCTTTTTGAGTTAATATTTTTTGAGTTAATATTTTTGGTTTTGGGGGGAAATATCCAGGAGTAGAATGACTAGCTTCTGTGGCATTTCTTTTTTTAATTTTTTGAGAAACCTCCATACCATTTTCCATGGAGACTGAACCAATTTACTTTCCCACCAACAGTGCACAGTGGTTCTCTTTTCTCCACATTCTCACAAACAATTGTTATTTCTTGTCTTTTTGATTAGCCATTCTGACAGACGTAAGGGTGATATCTCATTTTGGTTTTAATTTGCATTTCCCTGATGATTAGTGATATTGAGCATCTCTTCATACATCTGTTGGCCCTCTCTGTGTCTTCTTTAGAAAAATATCTGTTCATATCCTCTGCCCATTTTTCATTGGATTATTTAGTTTTTTGGTGTTGAGTTATATGAATTCTTTATATATTTTGGATATTTACCCTTATGAGATATATCTTTTGCAAAGATCTTATTCTATTCAGTAGGTTGCCTTTTTGTTTTGTTGGTGGTTTCCTTAGCTGTGAAAAAGCTTTTTAGTTTGATGTAGTCCCAGTAATTTAGTTTTGCTTTTGTTGCCCTTGACTAAGGACAGAGATCCAAAAAAATATTGTTAATAAGATCCATGTCCAAGAGTTTACTGCCTATGTTTTCTTTTAGGGGTTTTATGATTTCAGGTCTCACATTTAGGTTTTTAATCAGTTTTAAGTTTATTTTTGTATATGATGTAAGAAAGTGACCCAGTTTCATTCTTTTGCATGTAGCTGTCCAGTTTTCTGAGCATTTTGTTGAAAAGACTGTCTTCTCCCCATTGTGTATTATTGCCTCCATAGTCACAGATTAATTGACCATATAAGTATGGATTTATTTCTGGGTTTTCTATTCTGTTCCATTAATCTATGTATCTGTGTCTGTGCTAATATCATAGTGTTTTGATTACTATAACTTTGATGTGTATCTTGAAATTTGGAATTGTGATACCTCTAGCTTTGTTCTTCCTCAACATTGCTTTGGCTATTTAGAATCTTTTGTGATTCCATATAAATTTTAGGATTATTTGTTCTAGTTTCATGTAAAGTATTATTGCTATTTTGATAGGGGTTGCACTGAATCTATAGATTGCTTTGGTTAGTTCATACATTTTAACAATATATATTTTTCTAATTCATGAGCACAGTATATCTTCCCATATATTTGTGTCATCTTTAGTTTCTTTCATAAATGTTTTATAGTTTTCAGAGTTCAGGTCTTTTACCTCCTTGGTTAAACTTATTCCTAGGCATTTTATTCTTTTTGATGCATTTGTAAATGGGATTATTTTCTTAATTCTCTTTCTGCTAGCTTGTTATTAGTGAATATATTAGCGTGTATTTGTTATATAGCATATGCAATGGATTTCTGTATGTTAATTTTGTATCCTGCAACTTTACTGAATTAATTTATTGGTTCTAATAGTTTTTTGGTAGCATCTTTAGGGTTTTCTATATATAATATAACATTAATATAATTATATATATAAATATAATTAATATAATATAAACCTATATATAGGTTTTCTATATATAATATCTGTAAAAGATGATAGTTTTACTTCTTCCTTACCAAATTGGAGGCCTTTATTTTTTTCTTGTCTGATTACTGTGGGTAGGATTCTTAGTATTATGTTGAATAAAAGTGGCAAGAGTGGGCATCCTTGTCTTGTTTTTGATCTTATAGGAAAATCTTCCAGCTTTTTACAATGAAGCGTTTAGTTTTCAGTCACTGGAGGAAAATGGCAGATAGCCATTGTGAGGGTTGAACATTTAAAAAATTTTTCTCTGTCAAAGTTGATGTTTCTCTCAAGTCATTTCATAATGACTTGGAGGCCAGTTAATCCTCATCTATCACTAAGTAAGAACCCCACTAGAATTTTTGTGCTTCTTCTCTAATTTTATCACAGTCACATTCCTTGAAAACATTGATGTACAATGTAAAGACAGAGAAACAATAATAAGTTCATGTAATGGGCTCTCTTTGGGAGGAGAACCCTAGTATACTGGTTCTGGATGAAAATGGTGGAAATCTGTGATAGTAATAATAATAATAACACATCATGTTAGCTATGTGCAGGTCTTATTCTAAGACCTCAAGCCTTAATAATAGTACGGTTTATGAAGTTGTTTTTTATTCCTTCATTCAACAGATATTTATGGAATACAACATGTCAGGCATAAAACAGTCATCTCTTTATCACCTTTATGAAGCTACTATCATGTCTCTTCTAATGTCAAAGATTTCTTTTTTAGAATTTTGCTCATAGTAATCAAGAGAAGATTTAAACCTCCTGCTAAGATTTGTGATGCCAGGAGATACTAACATTTTATATTTCAGATCAGAAATTGTTCTGTTTATTCTAAAAAAAATTCAAAGTTTCTTAACATTATTGATCTGCTTATGGGAACACAGCTCAAAAAATTAATACCACTTAATCCATGCATTTCACACCTAGGAAATACTTACATTTATTTTCCAAGTTTTTACTTATTTACCATCCGTCTTGGCTTTATGGGATACCTGGTATCTTTTCACACCTTTGTCTTCTTCTTCCTTGAATGGGAATTCCTACTCCCTCTTTCTCTGAATTAGCCAACAGTTGAAACACAGTGATCTCCAAAACAAAGGGCACTCTGCCCTTTCCACAATGTTTGGCACCTAGAATATGAAAGTCTGAAAATATCCATTCTGCATGAAATATAGCTCACATGTGGTTTGAGGTTCAGGCAGAGGAAACATAGATTATCCTATCTACATGTTAGGTATATAATCATTGCAGGTTGAGATGTCATGATCCAGAGATGTTACTGTAAATATGCAAAGTCAAATCCAGAATTTTCATGCCTTCGATTTCTACTAAAAACATGAATAAGTGTATTTTTGAGATTCTGTCCTAAATTGTATTGATCACTTCATTTTACAGTAATTAAAAAACAGCTAATTAAATCATTTGCAAGGTTAATGTATCAACTCACTATCCAAAACCTGCTTGATTTAGAATTCATATATATTTCGTATTAATATGTAAATTAAATATAGTCTGAGTCCATTATTTTTAGCATGGTATATTTTATAGACATTCAGATTCATTTGAGGATGGTAATTTTAAACATTTACGCTTATAACAACTCAAAAGAAAATTAAAATTGGTCAAACAGCTTTTGTTTTCAGAGATACAAGTTTTAGTTCATTATCTAAGTGTATATTACTTTGCTTATCATTAATATTTGCAAATATCCTTGTATTGGATATGGTATATATTATACATAGTTGCTCATGAAAACACCATCTGCCATTATTAAGTGCCAATAGCAGCCTGGTTCTGTACTCGGTGTTTCATGCACTCCCTTGTTTAATCCTCATGTGGTATTTAGGTTAGTGTTATTATCCTCATCGTACAGGTGAGAAAACCAAAACTTTGGGAAATTAAGTAACTTGTCCACCGTTGTGAGTGACCGAAAGAACCGGGATTTAAGTTCAAGTCTTCTTGGTTTCACGTTTCACAAACATGTCACAATCCAAAAAAAACTATAACCTTCCTCAGAATGTTTATTTGAACCAAATAATCGTAACTTCCATCTTTCCTTACCTGAGCCATAAACCACTTTGCGCGGCTTCATTCTCAGACTGGGGTTGCATTCTGTGTTCTCACAGGGTTGAATGTAACAACTGTGAGATTGGAGAACAATGTGGTGCAATTATGCATGGCAATGCTGTCACCTTCTGTGAGCCATATGGTCCAAGAGAACTGGTAAGTACATCCTATTTATGTACATTTTCCCAAGTATACTGTCTTTATGGAGCTTTTTACCGACGGAAGGTTCTTTGATGCTCTTGTAAGTCATTGGAAATTGCGGCATATCATTATATGATAATCCTATTACAAATATCTCAAAATGGGGAGCAGTGGTTTTATAGTTTATTTTCAAACGTAAAAGTAAAAAATCCGTGGATACACGTGGTGCCTCGTTATGATTAGGTGGCTTTTAAAAATACAGGTATGACATACGTGTAACATAGATGACACACATATGTCTGTATATCATCTTTAAATAATTTATGGCTCCTACATTCTTATATAAAACGTTACTTTTCACCATCTTATATTCTCTGGCAAGCCAAAAATGTTAGATGAGCAACTTTATCACATTATTTTAAAACTTTGTGTCCCACCCACAGAGGAAGTTCACTGAATTTTTTTTTTTAAAGATGTGAAAGTGCACTGAATAAACTAGTTTTGAACACATTTTGGTTTATGCCAGATTGTTGAGGAGCGGGTTACTTTCCTTTAATTTAGACTGATTAGACTTTGCCTGCCAAAGAGAAGTTCTTGGATTATATGTACAATGAAACATGAGCATTCTAAATTAAAAGCCATGAAACCACTGGCCATCAGCAGGCGGCTAATGAGCTTTTTGTTGTTGCTTAGTTCTGGCAGAAAGACTACATTTCACATTCTTGAAAAAGGATATAAAGGCAATTGTTATATTATACTCCTGGCTCAATTGGTTTGCGAGACATGTTCTACTCACAGAGTCTCTTACGCTTTGCTTTTCTGAGTTTCAGCTCGAGCTTTAGCACTTTTTTTCCTCCCACCTCTTCCTTATCATGGGGCTTTCGGTAACAGGTTGTTATTTTTCACCCCTACATCACACATTGCGTTTCAGATTCATGACCTTTAAAAGTGGCCAGAAGACACTTCCACAATACGAAAGGGAGAAAAACTAGCTAGGCAATTAGCAGATTTAGTTATCAAAGTGAAAGTCAATTAATTTTTATAACATGGTTCTTATTTTATGCTGCTTGAATACCCCTTTCATGGCAATGGATACATTTAATTTATTAAAGATAGGAGCTGCAGAACATTGATAGATTGAAGTTTTTAGCTAAAGTTAGAACACAAACAGAATTAATTGGATGTAAATTAAAATAATAGGTGCTCATAATTCAAGTCTCACAAGGTGTTCTAATATTCCTGCAGACAAATGTGACTCTGGTAGTGAAGTTCTTCTTGAAAAAATAAATTTGCTAGTGCATTTTTAAATAATGTACCATGACTGAATTAATTATCTGTAAACCTTAAAACAAAATAAAATTTTACTGTAGTTAATTGAGCTTAGAAAAAATGCTTTTCTTAGAATGTTCTCCCATTTGGTAATATTTCTGGAGATGCTTGGCATGTTCTTTTTTGTTTCCACAGATAAATAAGATACAAACATATCTAAGAATATAATGCCAGAATTCATATTTCTACAGTTTCTAAAACTAAAAACTGAAGTATCTATTTTATTTGACCCACGTATACTTTAACCCTGTTTTCACTCTTCTCTATTTATTTATTTATTCCTTATTTAGCCTTAGAGTTTATTATATACCCAATGGGCTAGTTTTGAATTATATTATATAATTAATGTGACATTAGCCTTTCAAGTAAAAAAGAAAATACCCGAAATAATTTTCTTCATCCAAGGAAGAAAAAAAAAATGTAGATTTATATTCCCCTCATAAGTACGAAGGATTGTGTTGTGGACGCCAAGGGAATAGAGTGAAGGTAATTAGTAAAGACAAGGATGACATCCACACTTTACACACTAGCAACTTCTAATTTTCAATAATTTTTATACTGTGTTGGTGTCCCAGGAGCAAAAATACATATTGTACCCAAGTTGTGTTTACAGAAGACAGATCAGCCAAATGAAAAGGAAGGAATCAGTTGCTATTGTGTTGACTAAAATTCAGATATTTGCTTGGCACTCAAGACTGAATACAGTCAAAACTGTTATGCATGAGAACCGACGAAAGGTATCAGCTCCCCAAACATCACTTTTTAACAAATTTGCCTTCTTTTTCATAAATTCAGTTCTTACTGAATCTGTGAAACAAAGGGCCCCAGCTAAAGAACGTTGATAGGCTAATGCGATATCGTCTATAAAGCCAGCAAGGACATCTCCATTTTGTGAATTCAGTCACATGGCATTTTATTTCAGTAAAAGCCAGAATCAGTGAGAGGTGGCATCTGTCATCACATGGGCACACCAGGCATTATGTCCCCACTGCTGCTGTGGCTGCAGCCCTCACACGTTGTATTTAACTCAGTGAGGTCTCCTCCATATTTCAGGTGGTAACACCCCAACTTTATTCATTTTGCTGGTCCAAAGTGAAGGTCATGAGGAATTCACTTACCCACTACTTTAAGAGAAAATGTGCTCTCTCAGAACATGAAACAGGTTGCTTATGTGACCTTCCCTTTTTTTAAAGAAATTACTTTTTAAACTATTATATACTTGGAAATGCATTTTAGTTGCAAGGAGGAGTTTGGGCTAAAACAGCATCAACCCCCCCCCCAAAATTTGCAGAGAAGGCATGCAGAATAAATAGCCTCAGCCCGTAGCGAATTCTTATTCATTTTGTGATCCTACTAGTTTTCTGTGATTTGGGGTCTATTTGATAACTTAAGACCACCGAGATTTGGTAGGAGAAAAGTTCTGTCAGACATTCATAGTCTCTGTATTATTTGTCAAAAGGCGTGTAAGAGGCCCTTTCCATTTTGAGAACGTCAGATGTAAAGACTTAATAACTTCACAAACTAAAATTACATATGTGAACTCAAGGATAAGAAATAATTTATAATCCCCAAATGTAAACCTAGGATGAACAAATTTTATAGGCAATGCTTCCTGGTACTTTTTTCTCTTCAACTTTCCTATTCCTTATAGCCAACATTTTTTACTAAAAAGATAAAAAGGAATGGTAGCGAAATGAGACTTAACCATTCTATCAGTCCTTAGCTTCCCTGGTGGAGGGGGAAAAAAATGTAGAATCAATGACTAATCTAGGTCCAGGGTCACTCACTCTCAGTTAGCACATGTAACTTGAAATTTGGCAATCTTCCAAGGAACTTACTGTTTGCTAGCAGTGGTCATGTCTGTGGGACTCATTATGCAGGTGACACAGTGTCATTTATTACACCAGCAGGATAAGTATCTCAGACTCTCTAGTATATTTCATGCACAGCCTTAGCAATAACCCACCGTGCTTGTAGCTTACAGAGGATACCATTGTTTCAAAGAACTTACATTCAGGAGTGTTTCATGATTCACCTGGGAATCTACTCAGTTAATATAAAATCAGAGGTGGAAAGAGCATTCATTCAAGTTATGTGACAACTTTAAAATTTTTCATGTGCCTCTTTGGACTGTAAGATCAAATTATCCAAGTGGAAAAACCATGAGGACAAACAGTTGAATTTACTGTAAAAATTGTGTGTGGGTTGTGGGGGAGGACAGATTCCTTTTAAAGGAATCTTGAAAAAGAGCTAGTATCCTGGTTATTCAAAGAAAATTCTGTTGGCGCATTTTTCTCTAATGACTCGGGTTGAGGGGAAGTGAGCAGGAAACAGAGCTCTGGGTATGGTGGGCCAGTTTTCTTTTAGCAGATAATCTGCAATAATGAGGGATTTAAATTAAATGGAGAATTTGCCCTGACACCCTGACATCAGTGTGTTTTGCTAAAGTTAAAATCAGTTAGGACCTGATTATCAGATATACTGATAATCTAATACTTTACAGTCTCTCTTGCCCTCTCCTCTTTTACCTTTTCTGCTTTCTCATGGATTTTAAAGTCACATGTTTAAAGCATACATTCAGTCATCTTTCCAAATAATGGTGTAGAAATGGGAAGCACACATCTGATCTTTGGATACTCACATCTCAGCTGAATTCTGGCAAAACAAGAGGCTTGTTCTCTCATTTTCCCACCTATTCCCACATTGATTCATAAACTGGGTATCTCCTGACCCGACCATGGTTGTGAACTCCATCACAGGGGGGCCAGCAAAGTGCAGGGATAAGTCTAAGGATGATGCTGTGATATATAAGAAGTGGAAGTAAGACAACTTACTGGTTTTGCCATGGTGAAAACACAGTTGTACTCTCCAATTTATAGGTGCAATCATGGGAGGCATTCCATTCATTAGCTTACAAGGGTCAGGAACCCAACAAGAGAGTCACTGAAAATGAGAACCATAATTCTCATCTCATGTGAGCTGGTATGGGTCGAAGTCACTGCTCCACAGAATAAATAAATAATTATTTAAAATTTAAATGGATTTCAAATTAAATAAGGTACCATTGGGTACCTTATTTCAGAATAAGGTTCTGAAATAAGAACCTTATTTCTTTCAGAAGGGGGAAATTGTTTAAGCATGCCTCTTCATGAGATTAAAGGACAGAAATACATTGGAACAGAAATACATTGGAAGGATATTTCTAGGCTCATATTTGATTACTTTTTTGGGAGAGGTAACAGTTTTATTGAGAAATAATCCACATATTCTATAAGCCATTCATTTAAATTATAGAATGCAAGGTTTTTTAGTTCATTCACAAAATTAGGCAGTCATTATTACAATCAATCTTAGACATTTTATCATCCCCTAACAAAATCCTATACACTTTAGCTGTTGTATTTCTATTTACTTTTCAAAATAATCTTCTTCTCCTCATTTGCTCTTAATTTACCTCCCAGTTTTTGCTTGGGAGCCTTTTCATGGCCTTCGCTTTGGACTCTAGATCTGTTGGTGTAACTGGAGGGGAGGTTGAAGGGTGAGTGGAGGGGACTGAGTTAAGTGCCCTCCCAAGGTTACCTGGCAGATCACATTGAAAATGGTTTTTAACAGGACCTGAGAGTCAAAGCGGGAACTCACAGCTTATTCCCCACAGGGCACCATGAAATGTGTCTATGTTCAGACATACTGATGAAAATAAGCTAACCACTGGGTAAATACCACCTCTGTTTATGGCTCCTTTCTTTCCTCTCTTCAATCCCCTTTCCTCTTTCTCCTCCTATCTTTCTATCTTGTCTTATTTTGGTATATTCCTTTTTCTAGATTACCACAAGCCTTAATACAACAACAGCCTCTGTCTTCCAATTTTCCATTGGTAAGTATTTTTAGCAATTACAACAATTTAACTTGGAAGTGTTTGTTTTAATCATAGTGTGTCATCTGATTATAGTGCCAAATGCTTTTAGATTTAGAGATGAGTCCATCTTAACATTGCTATAAATAATTTAAAACATTTTTTTTTAATGAAATTAAAAATCGGAAATGCTGCTTTCTGTTCTCACTGCTCTCCAGCAGGGAGCGGTATTTAAGAATGATACAGATAATCCAAAACACTTAAAAGTGATTTACATATGGATTAAGAATGATTGGGATTGTACTGTTAGAGCAGAATTACCAGGCTGGCTGTGTTTTGCTCAGATTAAGACTGAAATCTGTTAAATTTCCTGCACCTTAACTGGCTGGTAGTGAAAGAGATGTTGTCTGAGAGAAACCAATTAGGGCTTCGTGGGGTTGGTTTTGTTTGTTTGTTTGGTTTTGGTTTTTGTTTTTTCCTCATATATATTGGTATATGAGGTTTTTTTATTAACATATTATGTATTTTTTGGGCTTCATATTTGACAAATAATCCATGTTTAATTCAGATGTGGATAATCCTCATCTCCAAAGGCATATATTAATAAATAACACGGATGAGTTTCCAATAGGAATGTTCTAGGTTAAGAAAGATACTGCCTTCTCGATGGGGACTAGTCTTATTGATATCGGTCCTGTAATAGGGAGACTTCCTCCTGGCCTCTGCCTGTGACATGAGGATGCTGGCAGCCTGGCCTCAGGGACAGGGGACGGACAGCTTCCTTTAGTCCCCGCATCCCATCCCCCACTCCCCATCCCACACCCCCACCCCAGAGTCTTTCCCCACTTGTCTTTGGAGAACCCGCATTAGCAAAAGGACTGTTTCCCACAATATCCTCTGAGTCCTGATCACAAGGCGGTGTTCTCCCAGCCTGGAGCTCTCTGGGGTCGATTGTCCCCGAGAGAGCCAATGTGTTGTCACCTTCTCATCCGTGTGCCTCACTGAAGCTTCTCCTGTCGGTCTTGTGTGAAACTGCCTGTTACAGTTTGGATTGTTTTCTTCTCACATTGATAGCGGGAGTACAACAATTTACGCACTGTTCAGAAGTCCATCTGTGGTCATAAGGAAAGCGTTAGCAAAAACAAAATAATGAGTCTTTCTTAGGAGGGTTTTCTTTGATCTGCTAGCAAGTGTATGCTGAATGTTCTGTAACGGGCATGTAAGACTTATAATCGGAAACATGTGAAGTTCGTGTTTTGGAAGTTGTGGTGCTACAAAAACAATTCTTTTAAAAACTCTAGTTGGCCAGGCAAGTAACTTCAAGGTTCTTAACCAGAACCAATGTGTTTAAACTTATAATGCTATTAATATAAAAGAATATGCTGAAAAGCTTTTTCCTATTTATCTCTATTCCAAGTACTTATTCTAAACATTTTTGTTAGGGCAATGAACATTAATTTCAGATATTATCTCTAACCAATTAATGAGAATCCTCTTTAAAACATATGCTTCACAATTCTACTAGTATTTGAATTTTATTCAAGGTAGGTAGGAATTTTATTCCACCACCAATGAAATTATCCTACCTTAAAGGGATTAAAAACCTCTATTTTTATAAATAAGGAGTATACTAAGGAATTGGCAGAGATTAACTTCCTCTCCTTTTAATATCACCCTACCAAAGGGCTGGGAAGGGAATCCTCAGAGGATTCAGGATCTGGTACCCGAGATCCCAAAGCCTGAACAAGCACCATGACCAAGGGCTGGGGACTAGACCCAAAGATATGACTTAGTAAGAGCCCTTGACTTCACTGCAAACCAAGGACTGTTGTCTGTCAGGCCCAAGGTCTGCTTGGATCATTTAAACCATGGATTTGAAGCCTAGGTTAGAAGACTAGAAGAGTAACAGAATCAGGATGTTGGAAGAGATCAATGCATGGATAGATGACAGGTAAAAATATCTCAAGTTTGTAACTAAAAAAGTACTTGGAAATCTTTTTTGAGTGGCAGTTTTAGAATCAAAAGAGAAATTTTAACGTCACTGGAAATGAAACAAAATATTTATTTTATTTTACTTTTTAAAAAACATTTTTTAATTTAAATTCAATTAATGAACACATAATGGGTTCCTGGTTTCAGAGGTACAGGCCTGTGATTCATCAGTCTTATATAATACCCAGTGCTCATTACAACACATGCCCTCCCCTGTTACCCCATCCTCCCACTCCCCACCTCTCCCCTCCAGCAACCCTCAGTTTGTTTCCTTTGATTAAGTCTCTTATGGTTTGTCCCTCTCTGGTTTCATCAGAAACAAAATATTTAATGAAGAATTATAACTCATTGCTTTGGACTTCACTGGGGAATTTGCTTACTGCATTTCGAGAATAAAAGTCTTGGGAACTAAGAAGGATTAGGGTGGCCAAGACACAATGTAGTGACAAACCATTAGCTGTATGGTAAATGGGGGTAAATGGTCAATACAGTAGTGTGGCCACAATTTTCAGAAATGGTTTTGTGTAACTCATTATGAGTGCTTGGGCTAGCATCATTCTGCTTATATGGATGGTGTGGGGCTAGATGAGGGCACACACACAGATTCTAGAGATGTGGTAATCGTGTGATTTCATTCTGAGCTTTACAAGTCCTATGATAACCAAATACCAAAAAAGCAAATGCAGAGTCAAGTAGCAGCCCTTGTGCTTATACTCAGTTCAGAAATTTATTGCATGCATTATAAAAAAACACCGTATGTAGACAATCCAACATTTATATTTCTTCGTGGATTGTGGGATTATCCAAATCTATACTAATGGTTCAATATGGTGAGTCAGATTTAGTGTCCCTCCTTGGAATTCCTTAAGGATGTTAAATGTTCATTGTTCAGTGTGATGATTCAGCTGTAATATGGGCCATTTTCTAGGGAATTCGGTCATTATTCATGGCTTTCATGGTGAATTATGTTCACAATTATGGACATATGGCCACAATTGAATAAGTTATTGCCT
Organism: Mellivora capensis; assembly: GCA_004024625.1. NCBI lineage: Eukaryota > Metazoa > Chordata > Mammalia > Carnivora > Mustelidae > Mellivora > Mellivora capensis. The sequence continues at coordinate 28,759 of PISX010010605.1, forward strand.
TGATACTTTTATATTGCTCTTGTAAACATTTTCAGTTCCATCACAAGCATTATTCAAGTACCCCAGAGCTATGTGTCCAGAAATGTCTTAAATTACTAAGTATATCAAATTAACTCTATCATGCCACTGTTTCATAGCAGTCCTCTCCCAGCCCTTTCTAAATAGATATACATACACACACACAGATGTGTGCACACACACACGTGTAAATATATACACAAACATACAGGCTATCTTCACCAAATGAACTTGAAAGTTAAAGCATCCTGGAAACACAGCTCGGCAACCTGAAATTTATCAAGTTATCAATAGCTAAAGCATCTTGAGAAGTGTCCTAAAATGTTTGTAGATGAACTTTTCATTTTTCTGTTCCAGTGAAAGATCTGCTATCCATTTCTGTGCTGAAGCATTGATCTGCAACAGTCCTTACTTGCTTCATTCGAGTCACCTAGTGGAATTTATGCTCGTAGCCTTAGAGACATTTACCCATTTCCTCTAGATTTCCTCTGGGATAGGAAGAAAAATTTGAGATGATGTCCTCGCAAACCATTATCTCACAGATGCCTCCAAACTCTGCTGTCTCAGGCAGGATCCTGGGTCCAAGGGAAGTGCTGATAATGCTTTGTATCATTTGTTGACTTGACAAGATTTCACTGAGTGTTTGCTGTGTCCCCGACCTTTACCTGAGTTAACTAACTATAGAAAGACAAAAAAGTGAGAAAATAGAGGGTTTTTTGCCATGCTTAGCAGTTTGGCGGAAGGCTCTGTTAGGGAACTGCCAGAAGGCTCTAAACAGAGATGGACGTGTGTACAGGTCCCCGTGGTGGCAGGTCCCGCACAGTAGAGCAGGTCAGGAAGGCTCCTTAGGAGAATCCCTGAAAGCCAACGACATGAGTCACTGGAAGGGACAAAGATTTTCCAGGTGAGGAGACAGAGTGACACGAGCAAGATATAGGATGGGAACGTAAGCGCCCTCCCGGAGCAGGACTAGCCAGGAGATGGCTGAGGTCAATGTCAGGTAAAACTGTGTCCATTTGAAGAGTTCACCTGTATTGGCGGGGGGTTTAAACTTACTGAATAGTGAACAGAAGTCAGCTTGAGCAATAAAAAAGTATAATGAAATCAATTCTTAAGAAAGATCATTTGGACAGTTGTGTTCAGAGTGGACTTGTCTCTTCCTTGATAACAATCTGCGTTGACTCGCTCGGTAAGATCTTGCCAAGTGCTGTGCTTCCCCAGTTTAGCTTAGCTCTTTTCTCAGATTGATAGAATTCGGAGGCCAGTTGGGGGTTAAAGGTAAATCCTTTAAAAACAAATGCCATCAAGAATAGAGTTTGGGGGGCGCCTGGGTGGCTCAGTGGGTTAAGCCTCTGCCTTCAGCTCAGGTCATGATCTCAGGGTCCTGGAATCAAGCCCCACATCGGGCTCTCTGCTCAGCGGGGAGCCTGCTTCCCCCTCTCTCTCTGCCTGCCTCTCTGCCTACTTGTGATCTCTGTCTGTCAAATAAATAAATAAAATCTTTAAAAAAAAAAAAAAAAAGAACAGAGTTTGGCTTGGGTGATAAATTTGTATTGTCCATCATGATATTCTCAACCCCTAGCCCAGGGACTCAAAATAAATAGACGCCCATAAATATTTCTTTCCTGAATGACAAGTAACTATTACAGAGACAACTGTAATAGTTTGTAACTAAGTGCCGCATTGGTTTGATGCAGACATTTCGTGCCAAGAGAGGATTTGGGCTTAGTGATCGGAACACCTCAATCAATGGAAAGCTGACCCAGAAGGAAACATGAAACCACCAATGAACTATGTTTTTCGTGAACCTAGTGGACAGTAATATATGTCCATGTACTTATCAGTTTGTTGTTAACGAACTAGTTAGGATCTGTTACTTGTTCATACTTTATAGAAATAGAACCTCTTTTCTTTGGCTTTGCTTGTGAATATATTAAAGATCTGGGGTTTTCTGTAGGCATTTTTTGGTACTGTCTTTTTTGTTTGTTTGTTTTTAACCATCTCAAGACAGGGGACAGTCATTGAATCACAAATGTTTTACTTTTACAGATTAAAACATGAAAACGTCCTTCGGCCTGCTTTGTTCTCTTATACTATATGTGCTACAATCTCTGAGATAAATGAGAGCTTCTCACTTTGTATGAGCGTATTTTGAAAAATAAAAGCTAGAAAATAAGGAAAGCTTAGAGGTACTATTATTGGTGAATTGGAAGATTGCCTTGTAGAAGAAAAGAGATCTGGCACCATTTTTTCTTAAATAGGTATAATGAATACAGGGCACCTGAGTGGCTCAGTGGGTTAAAGCCTTCGGCTCAGGTCATGGTCCCAGGGTTCTGGGATCGAGCCCCACACAAGCTCTCTGCTCAGCCGGGAACCTGCTTCTCCCTCTCTCCCTGCCTGCCTCTCTGCCTACTTGTGATCTCTGTCTGTCAAATAAATAAATAAATTTTTAAGAAAAAATTTTTAAATAGGTATAATGAATAAAATGCTTCTTGTATGAGGTATCATACTGCATTTAGCATAAGGAGCAGCTTTTCCCTCAAGCCTAATTCATAAACATCTTAATTACTAAGAAGTTGATCCAATAAAGTCTCTTTCTAGTCTTAGAACAGCTAATTCAAAGGAAGGAGAAATTGAGCCCTCCATGTCTTGGTAGGAATTATTGCTCATTTCCTCTGTGAGCTTCCTGAGTTATATTTCTAAATTAGATTCTCATTTTTTTCAGGAGTCATTCTCCTTGGTAAGTGAGTAAACCTCATGGAATTTTTTATGCAATAGTGAAAACCATTTCTAAAAACAATTTCAAAGTATGAGACGAACAAAATCTCTGATGACTTGAACTCAAAACAAATGTTAATAAAATACAGAAGTTTAGAAATATTTAATGGTGAAATTAGTTTAATACATATGAATTTAAGGTTAAATAATGTGTTTATTTGAGTGTAAGATTCTTGGATATGAAAGATATTAAAATAAGATTTGTTTATGACTTGAGTTTTAGATCTTCCAAGATCCATATTAACACAAAGACTGAAATCTTTGTATAAAGAACACTTCTGTCTTATCTAAATTCAGTAAGTAAAGTTTAGAACTGATAACTCAGGTTATCCTGCTTCTTCATCCTGGACTTGATCTATTCATTTTCTGGGAATGTCTATTTTAAATGACCAGTTTAAATAAACTTTATTTTATATATTTCAAATCCACCTCATCCCAAATTCTTAAGTCCTGCTTTAAGCTATAAAAGGGAATATTCTCAAATATTGTAGAAGTCTTTTAACCATTAGGTTCTGGCAGAGATTGTTGAGATTAGTTATAAGCGTTCTTGAATAATTAAAACCGATACCTAAATAATTATCATTATGTGAATTAAAATGCAGTTTACAGTTCCTTTTAAAATATTTAATTCTTTGTCACTCTGCTTAATAGGGCTAAAAAATAAATATCAGCAATTCATTCATAAATACATTGTACTAAAATTTATTGAAGGCTGTTCTAGAAGGGATATAAGCAGTAAACTATAGGATGAGAAGAAACTGATCATTGCTCTAGACTAAACAGTCTCTCCTGTGAAAACTCAGCTCATTGCCCTAGCCTGGTATCTGATTCCAGCTTCTCTGTATTATCACACCTACTTCACTCTACTTTGATTTATATCCATTTATACACAATTCTGCACATCCACTTGCACCCTTTAAAGCTTAAATGTTTAAAGCCCTTGAGGGCTAAGTAGCATACAAGCATCCTTCTTGCTTTATAGGGCAGAATTTTGCATGCAGCTACAACTCAGGAACTGTGGACTGTATTGGATCTCATTCATAGGTTGGGAAAGAGACTTAGTGACGTTCCATGCTGGTGCTCCAAACTATACCCACTCTTGACTGCTGAGGCAAGGGAGCATGCTGCATGAAATCCAGGGGCAATATGAGAACCAGATCCAAGCCAGCAACTTTCATGTTCTTACCAGTCAAGTCAAATACCTCTTGATCAAGAATTCTTCTTTCAGGGAGATCTTTGGGACTTATGCTGTATATAATGTGATGTGTCGGCATCCACTCTGGAGAAAGCCAAACCCAAGACACTGCCCAGCCTGCAAGGACTTTATTTATCAAATAGATGGGGGTTGGGGGGAAAAGTCCATATATGAGAAGAAGCCAAGGAGGGGTGCAGACTACAGCGGAGAGTCAGAGCACAGTGTGCTGGAAAATCGAGACAGAGGGAGGGCCAGAGGTAGGACTTCATCATGTGGGAGGGAGACTAGTAAGAGCAGGAGTAGTACTGCTCCAGAGGCAAAGCACTGTCATGAAGGTCAGAGAGACGGAAGCCCGCAGGAGGACAAGGCAGAGGCCACTCTAAGACCTGAAGATCAAGATCAAAACCAGAACTGTAGCCAGGGTGGTAATGCTGTTTCCAGATTGCTGGGGGAGGGGAGGGGCAGTACTTAACACCTGCTGCCTAAGGTGGGGATCAGTCTTCCCAGAAAATGAGCCAGACCTGACCCACTAGGGCTAGATTGTATGGCCTTGGCCCTAGGAAAAGGAGGGCTGCTTGGCAGGGAACCTGGCAAAGCCTGACATGTTTTGCATTTCTCTTCCTTATGTTTCTCCCAACATAGGATCTGATAAAGCTCTAAGCTGTGGGCTTGGGAGGAAATGTGCAAAGGGGGTGGGCCTCCAAAGGTAGTTGGAAATACCAATTTATGGGATCATGAATTGGGAGAGAATTGGTTCCTTTCTTCTTATGATAGGAATGGTGGTAAAGAGGAAAAAATATAAATATTTTGGAAGTGAGGGAATGGGGATAGGGCTGAAAGGGAGAAAGGTACAAAAGGGGAGGAGGACAGCTGTTCATTTTATATCCTGTGGTCATTGTCCATCTGTCAAAAACTGAAAGAAGTCACCTAATGAGGTTTGGGGATTTCAGCCAAGGAAGTGACTAAGGGGCAAAATATTAAGTACAATAAATCATAGACTGTCACATTTATTCAGAAAGAAAGGTTTGTAGATCCAGTAGCCTGTTTACTAATAAAGTCAGTCAAAACAGAAATTATTGCCAGTAGCCTCGTTCTAATAAACAAATAGAAAACAGAAGGTGAGGGCAAGTTGCTTTTAAAACCCGGCTCTTTTTCTATACCATAAGAGAGGTTTTTTGAGTTTAAAGGAAACCTGTTTTTAATGTAAGTACAGAATGTTTTTGAGGAGCTTTACCGTTCTACTTTATGTGACCTCTCTTAATCCTTAATATCTGTCTGTAGTAGATGCTGGAAATGGAAATTTCACTTCCATATAATGGTCCTCCTCACAGCACTGTCCTTGAAATATGCTTCTTCCATTAAAAATGTGTTAAATTCCATCCCAAAGGGTATTTTTGTGTGTGTGGGCAAAAAAGAGGTATAGACATAAACTCTAGATTTCCATATTCAAACAATCGATTACTTGATCTTTCAGAGACAATCAAAGATTTTAGACATGTTTATTTCTCTAAATGGACCCCTTTCATTGATAAAATAATGATTTATCTTAACTTCCATCATCGTGTTTTTACCAAAATTGAATTCATATGCTCTTGACAGAGCCAAGCATTATTCGAGGATTTCCTCTCATGTGGAATGGACCTGTTCTTAATTAAAATCATATCTGGGGGCTCCTTTCAGTCACAATTCCCATCCCTGTCATTTGGGACCCAGAAGCCCCAGGATGCTTCCCGGGGCTGCCACAAAGCATTCTCTGATACGTAACCATTTTTTTTTTCCTTCCCTGCCTCTTACCCACAAATCAGACTTCGACCCCTTTGGCCACAGCCCCTGAGCTTCAGCAAGGCAGAAGCTGCTGTCTCTGTACAGACACAGGCCAGGCGAACCAGGCCCACGCTTTCTGAGAGCCTGAAGGTTGTGTAGACACAGACATGGGACAGCAGCCCACAGGCTGCCTCCGGGAAGCGGGGGACACTATTGGCTCGCACTCCCTGCGAGCCTTTTCACACACCATGTATTCCACCCATGGTCTGAGAATTCATGGAGCAGTCCACATGGGGCCCAATTCTCACCTTTGCGGGTAGATTTTTCTTCCCTTTTCCTTGAATTCTGCGTTCCAATGTCCTCTGTGGATGACTGTGTGCAGGGAGCCAAGAAGTAGCAAAAACAATTGGTTTCAAAGAGTCTAAGGCAAGAAGCTGGCTCACTGCTGGAGGATAAACATGATTACATTTTTTTATGAAATTTACAAACTAATGGAACAAATGTACGTAGATATGCCACCGAAGAAAACATTATGCATAATACATAAATGCTAGTAAAGGTGAGGTTTTTGTACTAGGAGAGGAATAAAACAAACATGAAAGCTAAGAAACATTAAACCAGTTGTCCTGGAAATGAGAGGCTTTTATGCTTAAAAGTGAGAGTCATCATTTTAAGTACTGTTCATCAGGTAGTACTTTTATACTTATTATCAAGATGTCGCTTGATTTATAGGAGATTATTTTGATGCCATGGGCTAGTACCCTTAGGATTTCTCTGGCAGCCTCAGTAATAAAGGAACTAAAAAAAACCTAAACATAATGTAATCATTGTTCTACGTTACTGTTCTTTCTAGAAATTAACATGCGCCACTGCCTCCAGCAAAATATTTGAACAGAAGTTTGTAAAACTATAGAAATATTGATCACCTGCATAATAATGTTCTACAGTTCGGCCTATGGCGGAATTATTTTGAAGCAGATGCATTGCAAGGTAGCAAATAAGCCTTTACTGTGTTCCTTGATGCTCTTGGGTCCAGCAAGATTATTTTCTTCTCAGCGAGTAGTCCTGTCCTCAAAAATGATTCTTAGCAAGAACAGGATGGATAACTGCCAGAACTGCCTGTTTTACCAATATCTCCACGTGCTTCCTCCCCTTTTTCATGATGCAGAACGAGGCAAGTCCCTTTCTTGAATGCCCTGGCCTGCAGTAACACGTCCTATCCCATGGGAGGGAGGGTGTCTAGCTTCCTAAAGGCTCTTCTGAAAGTTCCCCATTCATCACTCCTCTCTTTCCAACCCCCCAACCTCAAGTTAATGGTCCTGTTTTCCATTCCCCTCCCTTGAAAAGATGAGAAGATGCGTTGCTCCTGTCGAGATTTACACTGGTCCTAGCAGGGAGTTCTAAGAAGCCAGACTGCACCCTTTTCTTAACTTTATGATCTTTCTCTATCAAATGCCACGGTTTACATGCAGCTTCCCGGAGCCCTGCTCGTCTCTGAGGTCTGAGTTTTGAGTGATGTCAGCAGCAGCACGGGGGCCCGCAAGGACCCTCAGCAGGGTTCCGTCCATGTAGTCCTCAAGGGTTCAGTATTTATGGGCCCCCGCTATGCTCGCCAGAGACATGATTTCTGGCAGTGCTTTTCCCCCTCCGTAAATTCCGTGAGATCAGTTCTCGCGTCTTCCGTGGCTCTGTGCGACATTTTAAAAGGCAGCTTTGTTTTTCAAGGCAGAGCTTTGAGGAAAGAGTCAAGGGCCTCCTGAGAGGACAGGAGCTCTTTCTTATTGTTTCTGTTCTGATTGACTTTGAAAAGTCCGGGGCTTTCTGGAGAAGGGCATAACCAAATAAAAATAAAATGACCTGGGTGTTGGGAGACTAAAACCTTATGGTTTATCTTTCTACCATAAGAGTAAAAGGAAATAGAGCTCCTGGAGATACAGGCTCACTGTCCCTGATCTGGAATTCCATATTAAAAAAAAACCCTCAGGAAAAAAAACACCATAAGCCTATTTAAAAAAAAAAAAAAATACATGATGGCAAAGCCTAACGTGACCTGGATTCATCTGTCAGCAAATCCTGACTTGAAATAATTTAAAGCTACTCATAATCTTTACTTCTACATATTACTTATGAGATCTTCATGCATTTCACTGCAGAAATACTAATGTGATTGCTGATCATTGCCCTAGACTTTGCTGAGGTTGCTGCCGAACTTGTGGTTCTATGCACCACTTTGCCTTTGTGAAATCCATAGATTAATTATATAAGTAATTTGGATCCTAAAATTCATCTTACCACAAGGGATTATGGGCTTGCGTGGCTATTAGTCTGAGGAAGGAAATAAGTCTTAAATTCTTAACAGAAGAAATTACTAATATTTCTGGGTTTTTTTAAGTGGCCTTGATTTTATACCAAATTAAGCAATTTTTAAGTTTGTTTTTATGGCTTCACCAACCAGGAGAGGTGGGGAGAGAGGGGAAAGTTCCTTTGTGAATTTGGGAAACTTCCTGGCTCTAGGAGGTATTTGCAATGACCATACACGTGTGTTGTGCTTAATGGGCTAGTGCGCAGGGCACAGGTTTTCCAAGTGCTTCCTAGGGGCTTCGTGCACTGGCACATAATTGCTACCCGCTCATGTGTTCGTGTCTTCCTGGCTTATAAACTCTGACAGCGCTGGGAGGTCTTCTCAGTCAGCACTGCTCAGAAGCACTCCACGTAGGCAAGGCCCAGAAGGTTCTCTGAGACTTCTGCTGAGCCCCTGAGGTTCAAGAAGGTCAACATACGTTGCATTCAGGTTCAACTTTGGCAGAGGCCAAAAGAGAGTGGCCTGGGTCTAGGGTAAGAAAACAATTATTTAAAAGTCACTTCATCAATCCTAATGCAGGTATAATGGGATCATTTCCTTTCAAGAATGTTTGCACTGGGCCAAATCTGCCTTAAGTAACAGAGAAGAAATGATAACTTGCCATTGGCTTTTTAAATGCTGTCCTGCAGGGGGATGCCTGGGTGGCTCAGTTGGTTAAGCACTGCTTTCGGCTCAGGTCATGATCCCAGCGTCCTGGGATCCAGTCCTGGGATCCAGTCCCACATCGGGCTCCTTGCTCGGCAGGGAGCCTGCTTCTCCCTCTGCCTCTGCCTGTGCGCTCGCTCTCTCTCTCTCGCTCTCCCTCTCTGACAAATTAAAAAAAAAATCTTAAATGCTGTCCTGTATGAAAATACATTTATTTATTGCTTGAATGTGCTATACTAAGCAACGTGGAAAATGTCCTACGCAATCTAGACTGAGCTAGTGCTTTTGGACCTGTGATTTAAGACATTTATGAAAGGCAGGAAGGCACATGCAGTGTGTGCTCTTGAACAGGTTCAGGTTCTATGAGTCCATATTGGAAGCTTATAGAATTTTGGGTAAGGGCAAGGATTTCTTTGAGGAAAAGCATACACAATCACACATTCAAAATTAGGTGCAAATTGTATTTATTTAGAATGAAAAAAGAAATCACAATACATTTTTAGAAGCTAACAATACCCCCAAATCACCAATCTGCAAAGATAGCATAGTATCTTTGTTAACTGACTAAAATGCTCTCTCTATAACACTTTTTTCCTTGGAATTTTTGGCTGAATATATTCTCAAATCACCTCTTCCAATGAAAATTTTATAATATTTTCTATAGAAGAAATAGAAAGATAATTCTGCTTCTAGCTTGGTGGGTCAGAGGAGTTTTGCTTTGTTTTTGGTTTTAGGGGGTAATTATTAACATTTTCCCTTCACAACTCCTTATTGATAATGTCATGTAAATGTGTAGGATTATCATCAGATTGAAAAATCCTTATCTTACTTCTTTCAGGTATGAACTGTAAGATTTCAGGGCTTCTTAACTTTTCTTGGAGTCAGTAGGCTTAATTACTCTTGAATTGCCATCACTCAGTAAACAGTTTGTCACCATTGTCCTTGAATCACAATGCCAGGTACCTCAGCCCAGTGGACAGTAGCAGTGTACCTGAAAGCTCTTTTTATTTTTTTAAGACTTTATGTATTTATTTGAGAGAGAGAGAGTGCACACAAGTGGGGGAAAAACAGTAGGAGAGGGAGAAACAGACTTCCTGCTGAGCAATGAGCCCAATGCAGGACTCGATCCCAGGACCCCAGGATCATGACCTGAGCTGAAGGCAGATGCTTAACTGACTGAGCCACCCAGGTGTACCCTGGAAGCTCTTTCTATGCTGAGAATGACTATACTATAAAATAGAAGTGACCTGCATAACTACATAACCATATCACACTAAAACAAGATAACCCATTTTCAAACTCAACTTCCCCTTGGCTGAATCTCAAAACCAGCTATGGCCACTCCAACACTACCCAGCATGAGGGGAATATGGTGAGGGAATAAGCAGAGTGGAGATGCCGGTCTTTAACAGCAGCAAATATGGGGGCACCAGGGTGGTTCAGTCAGTTAAGCATCTGCCTTTGGCTCATGTCATGATCCTGGGGTCCTGGGATCGAGCCCCACATGGGACTCTTTGCTTGGGAGGGAGTCTGCTTCTCCCTCTGCCCCTCCCCCTGCTTGTGCTCTCTTGCTGGCTTTCAAATAAATAATAAAATCTTAAAAAAAAAATCAGTAGCTGGAGGGATGGGCTAATTCTGTAAGGAACATTAGAGGACATGTGATGTAATGAGCACTGGGTACTATATAAGACTGCTGTATCATAGACCTGTACCTCTGAAACCGATAATACGTTATATGTTAACTAAATTTAAGTATTTAAAAAGTAGCAAATACTATAAAACACAGTCATGTGAACACATTGCTGGAGATCCTCCCAGAGCCTTGGGAGTTGCTCACAAACAGAAGGGGCCCTGAATTTGGAGCTTCATAGTAAATCCAGTGGTGTCTACACTAATCCTGTCTACACCAACATGTTAGAATTGAGCATTACATTTATTTAGTTGTGTTGTTGACTGTGTTTACACTCTGATAAACATATGTCATTTCCATTCTTCTTTCATACCCTTCTGTAAGTTGCCTCAACTGCAAGTGCCACCTCCCCTTTACTTAACATTCTATTGTTTTGCTTATCTCAGAAGTCATGTGTAAGGCCCATGGAGATTTCTATGTACTACTGCAGCTAGTGTTCCGATTCCCAATAAATTATTAACCCAAATCATTAATGCAAAATAGTACTTTTTAAGTGTAGATATTCTAAATCATGTATTCTTTACAGTTATAATATTATACCACACATTTTTGTGTCTCTAAGGCTCATGTTTATTGATAGACAACTTTGGCTGTTGGTATAAACAGGGAAGGGAATAGAGCACTGGATTGGGAGTCAGGCCCCATGGTCCTTCTCTGCCAGTTGACCTTGCCACATAACCTTGAGCAAGTGCTAAGGGCTGTCCAGACCTCTGGCAACTGGTTTGTCAAGTGAAAGTGTTCATCTTCATGACTCTTAAGTGCCTTCCCCCTGTGGTCCTAAATCCTAGGACTGTATGACAAGAACAAAGTAGGAATTAATTAAGAAAAAACATTGTGTCTGAACATAGGCTTGTGATGTCTGTTTTAGTTAAAAACTAAAGGAGTTAAAAACTTTAGGAGCCAGGCGCCTGGGTGGTTCAGTGGGTTAATACGCCTCTTCCTTCGGCTCAGGTCATGATCCCAGGGTCCTGGGATGGAGCCCTGCATCGGGCTCTCTGCTCCGCGGGGAGTCTGCTTCCTCCTCTCTCTCTCTCTCTGTCTGCCTCTCTTGCCTACTTGTAATCTCTGTCAAATAAATAAATAAAATCTTTAGAAAAAGAAAAACTTTAGGAGCCAAAGGGACTCCTATAAGAGTGTCGGTCTCAGGGCCCCTGGGTGGTTCGTTTGGTCAAGTGTCCAGTACTTGATTCCAGCTCCAGTCATGATCTTAGGGTCATGAGACTGAGCCTGTGCCATCAGGCTCTGCACTCAGCAGGGAGTCTGCTTGAGTGTCCCTTTCTCTCCCTCTGCTCCTCCCCCCGCTTGTACTCTTTCTCTATTTCCCTCTCTCTAAAATAAATAAATAAATAAAAAGTGACAGTGTCTGTGTTGGTGGACCGAGGCTAGAAGTGAACCCCATCTCCTTAATCTGCTGAAAAGTGTACAGGAGGCAATAAAACTACACTTCCCGTGAGGAGCACGGAGTAACATATAGAATTGTTGAGTCATTGCATTATACGCCTAAAACTAGTGTAACACTGTATGTTAATTATACTTTAATAAGATTTTTAGTAAGTAAATAGCAATGGAAGAGAAAGAAAAAAATTGAATTATTTAAATAAGAATTTTTTTTAAGTTAGTAATGGTATCATTGTATTTCCAAAAGACTTTATTCCTAGAGTTTTACTGACTCCTAGATTTATTTCCCGCACTTTTCCTTTTTTTGTTTTTTAAGGTTTTATTTATTTATTTGAGAGAGAGAGAGTAGTGGTGGAGAGGAGGGGGGAGGATGGGAAGAGGCAGAGAGAAAATCCTGAGCAGCTCCATGGCCGGTGCAGAGTGTGAGGTGGGACTCGATTTCATGACCCTGAGGTCATGACCTGAGTTTAAATCAAAAGTTGGATGCTTCACCCTCTGAGCCACCCAGGTGCCTTTCCATTCACTCTTCCAACAACTATTCACTGAGGTCCTCATCAGTGTGAAGCAGCTCTCAAGGCAGCGGGGAGATGGGATTTTCAAGACAAAATGTTTGCCCGGGTTGAGCCGGCATTCTGATGGGGGGAGGCAACCATCGGTGGAATGAATATGTCAGCAAGTAATAAATGCGATGAAGAAAACACATCAGGGCCAGCAAGTAAGGGGTAGCGTTTTATTGGAGTGGCTGGGAGAAGGCTTCCGAGGGCGTAACCACTGAGCAGAGGCCCGAATTGTGTAAGACAGTTAGCTTGGTAGAAGGACCAGCCAATGTCAGAGCCACACGGAGTGCCATTGTGGCACCACAAGAGCCTTATGTATATGTGAGCACTAAATAGTACTTTGCTTCTTAGGTAGGAAAGATTGCTCAAAGGGTGTGCATTTTCTCCTTTTTCCCTGAATGACAGCCAAAGTCAAGAGAAATGGGGCTTCATCACAAGAAAGTTTACTAGGCTTTTGAGTTCACATGTACCTCTGACATGGGAACTACTTGTGACAATTGATTGACTCATTGATTAATTGGTTGATTGATAGAGTAATCATCTTGGCCTGGCTCCATATAACAAAAGTGGAAAGTTACTTGTCTCTTTTTTTCTAAATTATACTAGGGGTAGTATACTATGTAAATATAACTAGGGTAGACGTTGATACCAATTTCAGTCATAATTTTAAATTGAGGAAGATGATTCATGGATCAGACAGTGAAAGGAGGCCGCCATAAAGAAATAAGCTTTGCCATTTTTTTATTCTTTTATTTTCACAGTAATAGATGTTCTTTAACACTTTTATAAATATTAATGGTTTCTTTATGGTAAATGATTATTTCAGAAACAAATTTACAAGTTATTATGAAATTTGTTATTTAGAATACAAATGTGGATTATCTGGTATTTTAAATTTAATCCTGATTGCAGTATTATATCAGGTGAATGCTTTTCACATAATTAAAATAGTCTAAATTGGGAGATGTTCAGATATTGCTTTTTTTGGAATGCAAAACTTCTAAAAGAAATCTCTTCGAAATGACTTTCTATAGATTTTTTTTAAGATTTTACTTATTTATTTGACAGACAGATCACAAGTAGGCAGAGAGGCAGGCAGAGAGAGAAGAGGAAGCAGGCCCCCTGCTGAACAGAGAGCCCAATGCAGGGCTCGATCCCAGGACCCTGGGATCATGACTCAAGCCAAAGGCAGAGGCTTTAACCCACTGAGCCACCCAGGCGCTCCCTTTCTATAGATTTAAAAGCAAACAACAATGGAACTTTTTGGAGGAAGGTCAACCTTTGTGTTTGTTCTGAAAACCCAGTCATGAGGTTATCACATTAGTCTGAGGGTGACAGCTGATCTAAGGAGGTAGTGGTGAAGGAAAGGAAAATTATCAATTTAATAAATATGCAGGAGAAGGGTCCAGAGGTTTGGGTGGCTGCCTGTTGGACAAGGGAAGGAGTGGGATCTTCAGGGCACCTGCAAAGAACGTGATACCCAAGTAAACATGTTTCTTTCTTTCTTCCTTTTTTTTTCTTTCTTTTTTAAAGATTTATTTATTTATTTGTTTGTTTATCTATTTACTTGAAAGAGAGGGCACACACTTGTTGGGGAGGAGCAGAGGGAGAGGGAAAGAGTGAATCTCAAACAGACTCCATGCTGAGCATGGAGCCTGATGCAGGGCTTGATCTCACGACCCAGAGAACATGACCTGAGCTGAAATCAAGAGTTGGATGTTCAACTGACTGAGTTTCATGTGTTAACTCCTTAGTCTTCACATTAGTTTTATGAAGAGATTGCTATTATTGTTTATGTTTCACAAACATGGAAACTGGGCACAGAGTAGTTAAATGACATCCCCAAGGTCATGTAGCTAAGAAGTGTCCAAACCCAGATCATAACTTGGCAGCCCACCTCCTCTACCCTCTCCTATCCCCCATGCAGACTTTCCTTTCTGAAAGATAACTTGTATCAGAGGATATTTCACTCTAAAAAGTAAAGTAAGAAATTACATAGAACTATCAGTAATGCTAACAAACACAGATTTTACTATCATGTAGACTTCCCTCATATGAGACAAATTAAATAAGCTATGTTTAAATCTATATGACACAGGGATGCCTGGGTGGCTCATTGGTTGGGAGGCCGACTCTTGGTTTCGGCTCAGGGCATGATCTCAGGGTTGTGAGGTCCAGCCCCTCATTGGGCTCCAAGCTCTGCAGGGTGTCTGCTTTAGGATTCTCTCTCCCTCTGCCCTTCCCTCCACTTACTTGCTCTCTCTCTAAAACAAATAAATAAATGTTTTTTTTAAAAAAAGCTATATGACCCATTAACATGCACCTTCCATCAAAGATTCTCTCATTAATCTATAATATTACAATTAAGAGTAACATTTCTCAGTGCACCTGGCTGGCTCAGTCAGACGGGCATGTGACTCTTGATGTTGGGCTTGTGAATTCAAGCCCCATGTTGGGTGTAGTGATTGCTTAAATAAATAAACTGTAAAAAAGTAACATTTTTCTGTAAGGTTACAATTGTATTAAGTTTGTTCTTAAATGTAAAAGTGGGTTTTTTCCCCTTAGAACAGTGTATTAGGGTGACTGTGGAATGGAGCCCCGCATTGGGCTCCACACTGGGCGTGGAGCCTGCTTAAGATTCTCTCTCTCCCTCTGTCCCTCCCCTACCACACACTCTCTCTCTAAACAAAAAACTAAAATAAATCAGTGGTTAATGTATTTAAATATTCCAATAGAAACAAAACAAATCAACTTAAAGAGACAAGATAATCTCACAATCAAGAAGATAACTACATTTGAGAAACCTTTTCATGCAATAGAAACCGATTCCTGATGGAGAGGTCAGAACTTGTGCCGTGGGGGTGATACTCTACGTGGCTTATGACTACCTTGTATGACTTTGCAAATGGCTTATTTTCAATTAGGCTGGGCCATTATAATAAGGCTTTACTAATAAGCAAAATAACTCATCTGGCTATCATTATTCTTCACATTACTTTATCTGGCTGACAAAAATGGACCATAATTACTCATGTAATTTGTCTCTGATATTTTTATTCTGAAAGCAGACTGGGTTATGGAACCAGTTAAGTCCTCTTAGGACATCTTCTAATTAATTTGGGGGAGTTATTACCCAGGTGACTAAACAACAGTACCAGGGTTCATCTGTGGTGAGTAAATGAGCATCCCAGCATCCTAAAGCATGGCTGTTAAGTGTCTTTTCACTTTGACTCTTGAAGGCAAGTCAAAAGTCCTTAAGTGTCATCTACTGTCGTAGCTCCCTTTTTTTTTTTTTAAGATTTTGTTTATTTATATGACAGAGAGAGAGCACCAGGGGGAGAAGCGGCAGGCAGAGGGAGATGGAGAAGTAGGCTCCCCGCTGAGGAGGGAGCCTGATGCGGGACTCAATCCCAGGACCCCAAGACCACGATCTGAGCCTAAGGCAGAGGCTTCTCCAAAGAAGACATACAAATGACTAACAAACACATGAAAAAATGTTCATCATCATTAGCCATCAGGGAGAATCAAATCAAAACCACATTGAGATACCACCTTACACCAGTTAGAATGGCCAAAATTAACAAGACAGTAAACAACAAGTGTTGGAGAGGATATGGAGAAAGGGGAACCCTCTTACACTGTTGTTGGGAATGCAAGTTGGTGCAGCCACTTTGGAAAATAGTGTGGAGATTCCATAAGAAATTAAAAAATAGACCTATGACCTTGCAATTGCACTACTGGGTATTTACCCCAAAGATACTGATGTAGTGAAAATAAGGGCTATCTGTACCCCAATGTTCATAGCCGCAGTGGATATGGTCCATATATACAATGGAGTATTACGCCTCCATCAGAAAGGATGAATACCCAGCTTTTGTATCAATATGGACAGGACTGGAGGAGATTATGCTGAGTGAAATAAGTCAAGCAGAGGGAGTCAATTATCATATGGTTTCACTGACTTGTGGAGCATAACAAATAACATGGAGGACATGGGGAGATGGAGAGGAGAAGGGAGTTGAGGGAAATTGGAGGGGGAGATGAACCATGAGAGACTGTGGACTCTGAGAAACAAACTGAGAGTTTTGGAGGAGAGGGGAGTGGTGGGATGGGTGAGCCTGGTGGTGGGTATTAAGGAGGGTACGTATTGCATGGAGCACTGGGTGTGGTGCATAAATAATAAATCTTGGAACACTGGAAAAAAAATGAAATTACGGAGAATTTAAAAAACAATCCAGTATTTTTATGTGAACTTGATAATACAAAGCAAGTCATTAAAATAGCACAAATTTAGGACATCATTAATTCTGTTGCAAAGTAGTTGTAGGGCATTAGATAGATATCTTCTTTAGCACAGAGATAAAGATGGCTCATGTTTATATTGCAGTGCATGTATTTCTTAATCCATAAAAGAAACTATAGGACAATAATAGACTATAAATGTTTTTAGTAAAAATATCCATCGTTGTATACTGTGGGGTTCACTAAATAACCCGTAATAATGTCAGTGACATTTACTGTAAATAACTGTAGGCTTATCTTTATCATTTATCAGTTTATTTGTCAATTTAAAATCAAGAGCTGACAACCAAGACCAACTGAAAATAATATTAATGAAGTGCCTGTAACACAAAATGTCCTGTCCTCCCTAACACTCGAGGCGTTTCAGTAACCTTTTATGCGTAGCTCGACAGGAGAGCCAGATTTCTTAGACTGATGGACTGGGATCCTCAACATGTCCTAAAATTTCACTGACTTTATTTATGAATACAAAACCTGAGGAACCCTTAATCTCTTTGTAGGTTACTCGTACCCTTGCCATGGGCAGAAATGAAATTATATGGACTTTATTTCCTTCATTGCCCGTCATGAACCAAAGGAGGCGTTTGGATTTTTAGATCAGTTACGTCAGTGGCTGTCAGACTGTACTTGTAGAACCATGATCCTGAATGCTCTTCCCTCCTTCTGCAGTTCTTTCCATCCTTGCAAATTTGCTACTTTAGAGTAGAGGATGACATTAGAAGGGATCTGGAGGGGAGAAAATGGATCTGCAAGAAGAAGATATTTTGCATTTGACATTTGGGTTTGTCTTCCTGGTTTTGAATTCCAGTGTTGGCAATTAAAGGTCTTTGGTTTAAGAGGGAAAGGAAAGAGGTACCTGTGGCAGGTGGCACCCGGTTATCACTGGCTCCTTACTGTGTAAAGGGTGCTTTGAGTTCTGTGACAGCTCCTCACCACAGCGAAGGGGGGGCAGGGAATTGGGGAACAGGCATTAGCCATCTGGGCACACAGACACTGATTAACTGATTTGCCCCCATCATCCCACACAGACTCAAGGAACCATTGTCAGTCTGGGCAAGGAGGGTCTTGTTCTGCTGGCTGAAGTCTGGGAGACACTGGGGTTGCAATCCAGAAGGGTTTCTGCGAAGAAAAATTGTACCCAATGTATGCGGAACAACTACCTTTAGAGTGGGAGTGGGGAATCATTTACTCATTGGACTGGTACCATTTGGAATGGGAGTTTGGTCGGGGTGGCCTCAGAGTAAGGCAGATAGCCAAAGCTGACTCGTGGGGGTACTTCCTCCAGGACTGTCCCCTCGTACCCCACACCCCGGTCCTGGTATCCAGTTGCCCATCTCTGTGTCAGAGTCCCTTTCCCTTCTTTGACTATCTTGGCAGGTGGAAATCTTTTACAATGACCCTGGGCTAGTTCTGTTTGCAGGGTACACCTTTGGTCTCTAGGAACTGTGTATCTTCGTCCCACTGTGGGTGCAAGTGAAGTTTTCTCTGAAAGTACTGAGTAATTGTTGAAGGAGTCCAGGGGGTGATAACATGATGCAATTTGCTTGTAGGGAGAGCATTGGCAACAATGTGGCCAGAGACGGGGGCCTGAGGCTGGCGACAGAGAGGCTAACTAATCATTCTTGCAGAGTCCTGGCCCAAGCTAATGAGGGTCTGCTGACAATATTGAGGAGAAGAGGGATTCATAAAGATATTAATATTTTATATATGCAAGCATTTCATGGCTAAGTGGCTGAGGAAAATCGAGTCCCCTGCCAGGTGCCTTTGTGTTTTTTGGGTGCATAATAAACTGAATTTCCCAACATTGAGATGGAACCATAAGGAAATAGGAGAGAATTCATGTTATCATCGCGGTTGGATTTGGACACACATTTATTTTGATGTTTGTCAGCCGTCCTTCTCTCGTAATTTGAAAGCAGTCTGCAAGTAATTGAATTCTGTAAGGAACATTTTTGATCATCGTTTGTTCTGCCTGTTCTTCACCTTATCCATTTGCTTTTGAGAGCTTGGGGTGTATCAACATGAAGGAGGTACACACATGCCATTGAAATTCTTGGGGCTGATTTGAACTTTGTTTTGAAATAAACAGATTGTCTGCCAGTCCTTACTGTTGTTTGTGTTGTAGTTGGTCCCACATAATCCTGGCCCCTTCCAATTCCTGCCTCGCAGCTTGATAAGTATTTTAAGCAGCTGCTTATGGAAGGTAAAATTTAGCAATGATCAGAATGGCATAAGGTGGGTTTGTGTTCGAGTGTAGGGTTGCTGGGGACCTGTCTTTCGAGTACCCTTTCTTTTGTACTTTTTGCGCCCACATTTTGGCTGAAAATAAGTCTGGGAAAGCTGCCTTTTGGCCTCTGAGAGCATTGCCAGCTCCGGCAATTGCAGACTGACTGGTGTTGTACTAAACACCACTGAAATAAAATAAATGAGTCTATTAAAGCTTGGAACTCCTGAGAACTACAAATGTAAAAACCGTCAGCAGATGCCATTTGCTGAAACCAAGGCTCCTCTAGCAGATGGGTGAAAGTTAAACATAAATTGCACTATTTCTTATTCTGTTGGTTCATTTGTTTTTAATATAGTATGAAAAAAAACCTGCTATTCAGTTACTTCTGGCATATGTTTCATGGCTGTTTGGGGTATTCTGAGATCTTTGAAATGATAGTCATGCTATGTTTTAATATATGAATTCATTGAACATAATAGAAAAAAATCCTGGTCAGAGTTTTAAAATTTTCTTTGGACATAATTCCTATATGGAAAATCAGAGAGAAATAATCACTAAATGTTCACGATGGATTATAATGTCTTTTTTTTTAATCTTTTATGTTGGGCTATAGTAGAATAGTATCGGTCATATCTAATGGTTCTCATTCATTTAGTACTTGAATTTTCTTTACAGTATCTTAGTTTCTCACATGCTGTCTAGTCATTTGAATAACACACACAGAAGAATAGTGTTTTTAGTCCTCATTCAATTTAATGTCTTCTATACCATTTAATACCATCGCTATTAATTAATATCAACTTGCAAGAACCGTAATGGCATTATTAGTCATTCTAGAATATTTAGCTATTTCTCGGCATAGAACTCAGTGTTTATTTTATGACTTAGTTGAGTTGTTTATGACTCTCAAGAAATCTGCAGCTTTCTTGCCTTTTTCCTGATTCTTAAAGTTATTTATCTAATATTTCTCAGAACCAATAACCAAAGCAGAACCAAAGAAATTTCAGCATCGTTGGAAGGATGGGGAAGCAGTTAAAAAAATATTTAAATAAACTGTCTCACATTTGTGGGGACAGATAATAGGCAGTTACACTGTTTTTTAACTTTGAAACTTATTGTGATTTTCTTTACAGGCTCAGGTTCCTGTCGCTTTAGTTATTCCGACCCCGGCATCATCGTTTCGTATGCTAAGAATAATACCACAGACTGGATTCAGCTTGAGAGAATTAGGTTTGTTATCATTTCAGGTAGTTTCATGAATCCTGATGTAAGTGGATTTCTACTTCCCCATTTGCTTTCATTCTACCACTGATTTTATTCTTCATGATCAAAAAGATTGTGGCTGTTAATTACACTGAATTACTTGCTTGCACACATTACTCTCTGCCCAGTTTAAAGAAGTATTGTTAAAAGTGTCATTTTCCATTCAGAACCTCCCACGATTAGTAGTAGTTATAACAAGCCATTTTTGGTAAAACACACTTGGGAGAATGACTTTCGGGATGGAATCCTCCACAAAATAACATCACTCCAGTCTCCAGGTGGCCTGGCTATGGGCTGGCTCAGAGGCCTAGGAATATACAAGAATACCACGTAAATTCCTTCCAGCCTGGGATGGAAATGAGTTCATAGCCCTGGGGCTTTTGCATCTCATCTTTAGTTCTGTCATTTCCCTTCCAACCTCCCAAAGGCAGGTTCTAAAATTCTATTATCCTAATTGTGATGCAACTTGTAGTCATTTTGTTACATTTTCTTTATTTAAAAAAAAAAATCCCTCGGTAAAGAAATGAAGTAGAATGCTTAAAGAAGAAGCTCACTCAAGTTGAAAAAATGTGGCTAAATTGGCAAAAAAATGACATTTACTCCTACAGAGATTAAATCATAAAACAATTCAAAGTGGATGCTTAATTTCAGGCCTGGTAAGATATTTAAAGGAAAAAAACTGCCTTGGACTTTATAAAGTAGTTAAATCTGATTGGTTTGGTTCTTAAATTTATATGACTCAAGAAGAACCTTTTCCAACAGTTTTGTACAGTTTTCTGTCTTCACATGCTAATTTCCCTACTGTATTTCCCTATTGAAAGAATTGTGATTTATTTAGGGAAGAAGAGTCAATATTAGGTTCTTAGTCTTTAAAGCTAAACAAATCTGCCCAAAGTTTCCAGTCATATTTCAGATTTTTAAAACTGTCACATGTCCAAAATCTACTCCAACCAGAAACTGAGAAAAGTGACTCTACCTCATGGATTTTAATAGACCGTCTCTCTCCGAGGCAGGATACCATATAATCCGTAAGGAACTGGGTACAAGCTGAGCTCTGATCTGCTCTGTCAATTTTATAATAGCATTTTGCTATTCTTCCTAATTTCTAGTAGTTATTATGAAAAAGCATTCATATTAAATACTTATTTTTATTAATGGCTGTAAACAAGGCAGCATATTGAAAAATTTATCCATACCTTCTTTTTTCTCTATCCAATAGCTATGTATCATAGTTTAGGTAAATTATAGTAGACATTTCTTACGGAAAACAGCTACATATTTTTGATATGACATATAGTCAGCATACACATTAAATTACAACATATGAAGATCACATTCAGCTGACTCCATGGGGTTTTTCGCTAAATGAGACTTTCAATTTTAAACCATCCTCTAAACTTTCATGCTCATTAATGCAAAATTTTCCTTACCAGTAGTGATCAGAGTGAACATATTTTCAGTCACTTCCTAAAACTAAAATACATTATTTTCATTGGTTTAAATTCTTTTTTGAACCTAAAAACATAGTCATTGTGAAATATTTTAAAAGAAAAGGAAATTGATTACCCCCAAAGGTAAGGTACACCATCTATAACCTACACTGACAATTCTTTGGATATATATGTGCTTCAAGGGTGAGTGAAAAATATGTCTTTTCTGTGGTCCTTTCAAAACTGATTTATAGTAAGCCCAGGGTACCACTAGTTTGCATTTTAGTACCACTTTTAATCTTGGCTATGCAATCATTTTTAGTATAGCAGGTTTCTACTTTGGTAGAATAAAATATTTAATAAAAATACTCTATCATATAGCAGAAGGGCCTAGATTCTAACAGACATACTATAAAAACCATGTTAAATTATATCAAGCTTTAAAAGATTGATCTGCATCAAGTTGTAAAGAATTATATAGCGTGTTTAATTTTCAAGAAAATCTCACACTGATATAGACAAAACAAAAATGTACCTGGTTATTAGAAATAAAATAACTATTATTAAACACCGATTATGAAACAGCATACAGTGGTCTCTCATAGATACAAAATTTCAAGGAAAGAATCAAGATTAAGAAGATAATTTTATAGTTTTTGTATGTTTTTTTCTTTTTAGCATCAAATAAAATCAACTGACCAGAGAGGGAGACAAACCATAAGAGGCTCTTAATCTCAGGAAACAAACAGGGTTGCTGGAATGGAGGGGGTGGGAGGGATGGGGTGGCTGGGTGATGGACATTGGGGAGGGTATGTGCTATGGTGAGTGCTGTGAATTGTGTAAGACTGATGAGTCACAGACCTGTACCCCTGAAACAAATAATACATTATATGCTAATTTTAAAAATAAAGGATGGGATCAGGAGGGAGGGAGACAAACCATAAGAGACTCTTAATCTCACAAAACAAACTGAGGGTTGCCAGGGGGAGGGAGGTATGGAGAGGGTGGTTGGGTTACGGACATTGGGGAGGGTGTGTGCCATGTGAGTGCTGTGACATGTGTAAGCCTGATGATTCACAGACCTGTACTCCTGGGGCAAATAATACATTATCTGTTAATAAAAATAATTTTAAAAAAAAAGAACAAGTAGACAAAACAATAATCAAAAATGTTTAAAAAATTGAACAGTCAGTTGAGTCAGTTGACATTTGTAGACACTCCACTCAACCACAGCAGAAATACAAATTCTTTTCAGGGTAGTTGGAGCATTCACTGAGATAAAGGATAACATTAAGAGTTTGGAAGAATTGTAATCACCAAAGTATATCTTTGACCATAATGAGATTAAAGTAGAAATCAATAAATGTGATACATGGGAAAAATAAAATAAAATAAAATCAACTGTGAGATTATTTGATTTTTTTGTGATTGAGTGTTACCACATGCAAAAAACTGTGCTGGAGACACTTTGATTTTTTTGCAGGTGCCATAAAGTGTGTGCCATTTTCTCTTCCATTTTTCCTTTACTGGCTTACTTGAATACACTCGGTGTCTGCTTTGGTCAAAAGAAGATCTCTTGAAGATGTTTAATGTTTAAACTGTCATCACTTAGTAGGACTATCTTAATCATCAGCATATACCAAAAGATTTAAGGACTATGGGAGTATGTATATTTAATTTGCAATACCTACCATGTTAGGCTAAGGAAACTATGATCTTAATTAAAAAACAAAATTGATCTACATGAAAGAAAAAATGGATACTGTTGACCTTTATTGTTCATTTGTTATGTGGCTCTTCATTATATGGCACCAATTCCCATCTTACCGTATGTTCCAGGGCCCCTTCCAATGTCAGCACCATCATCCATATCCTCTACCTTCCTGAAGACGCCAAAGGGGAGAACGTCCAGTTCCAGTGGAAGCAGGAGAGTCTCCATGTAGGCGAAGTGTATGAAGCCTGCTGGGCCTTAGATAACATCCTGATCATCAACTCCGCTCACAGACAAGTCATTTTAGAAGACAGTCTTGATCCAGTAGACACGGGCAACTGGCTTTTTTTTCCAGGAGCTACCATTAAGGTTTGAGCTCTTTTTTGTTTCTTCTCCTTCCTTTTAAAACCTAAAGCTTAATCAACCAGATCAGACAAAGGTAACTATTCTACCAAATCTAGGAATACAGAATATTCTTATTTATGTTACCTTCTCTTTTGAGGATGGTGAGTCATTGGTCCAAAAAACATTCACTTATTCACCCGTTTAGTAAGTATCTTTGAGGACCCACTGTGCCATGTCCTGGGCTGAACCTAGGGAATGTAACCACAGAAAGGCAGATGTGTTTCTTCCCTTCATGTGGCTGTCTACTTCGTGGGGGGTAGTTAGACGTGTCAATGTGCAAATACAAAACAACACAGTTTCTTTGACTTGCTGGGTGAGTTTAGAGCTCTGGAAGTACAATATTCAATACCAGGTCCAGTCTCAAGGGATTAGGAAGGTGCTCCAGATGGAGAATCTAGGCAGAGACCAAAAGGTAATTAGAAGTTGGCCAGATGGGAGGAGGAGTGTTTCTAGAATCAGAAATCATATACATAAGGCCTGGATGGCAAGAGCACAAGCCAGGTCTTAGACAAAATTCAGTGTTCAGTCTTTTGTCTGACAGATTTTGAGTTGAGACTTGTGATAGTTGAGTTTGGAGATATGGCCAGTGACAAACCTTGAAGGTCTTGCAAGCTGCTGTAGAGTTTGAGTTTTATCTTAAAGGGAGTCACTGAATTGCTCCAAGTATGTCTGACAATCAGATTTGATTTTTTAAATATATGTTTAAGGACAGAAGATGGGATGGAAGGGAGAAAGTGCAGGTAGGGGAACCATATAGGCAGCTGGTAACAGAAATCCAGTGGGAGACCCTGTTGGCCAGACTTAGGGGAGAATATGGATGGACTTCAGAGATTTTTAGGAGAGGGAATAGAGAAGATTCAGGACTTCCTGAGATGATGAGGGGGTAGCAGGTGGTGAACACAAGGTTTGGTCAGCTGGGTGGACAGCAGTGCCATTCATGGAAACAAGAAACATAGAAGGAGAAGCATGTTCACAGAAGTTGATGAATTCACTCTGGACATGTTGATCTTTTCTTTAATAGAGATACACTTGATGGATAATAGTATGTTAGCTTCAGGTGTGACATGTAATGATTTAATATTTACTTATATTGTGCAATGGTCATCCCAATAAGTTTTGTTAATATCCATCACCTCCCTTGTTTACAAAATTTTCTTCTTGTGATGAGAACTTCGGGATCTGTTAGCAACTTTCAAAGATGCAATATGGTATTATTAACTGTGGTCCACCAGACCTTGTAGCTATGTTGATCTTGATAATCCTGGGGACAGTCAAAAAGAAGTATTTGGTGGGAGGTTAGATAAAGCAATCAGGGACTCAGAGGAAATTTGGCAATTAGCCTTTTGAATGAACATTGAAGTCATGGGCTTTCCTCCCCAGAGAGTTTAGAAGAAGAAACTGTGCCAAGGCAATATAAAGAATGCCATTAGACCCTCAGCTGGACCTTCTCGAGTTTCCAATATATGAAATTAAAGTGCAAATACAGCTTAGAGAACTTTTTAAAATGCAACTCAGTGGTATAATCTGCTGCTTGAAGGAGGTGAGCTTACAGGAGTAGCAGCAAGTAGAACATAAACATTTATGCTCACCTTTTTTTTTTTTAATTTTTAGAAAAATTCATTTAGTTGACAGACAGAGATCACAAGTAGGCAGAGAGGCAGGCAGAGAGAGAGAGGAGGAAGCAGGCTCCCCGCCGAACAGAGAGCCCGATGCAGGGTTTGATCCCAGGACCCTGAGATAATGACCTGAGCCGAAGGCAGATGCTTTAACCCACTGAGCCACCCAGGCGCCCCTGCTCACCTACTTTTAATAATGCTTTCAAATTCTAGAAAAATGGTTCCAAATTATTTAGATATCCATCAACACAGGAACTCCCCTGACACAGTAACTTCTTGTTTAACAAATCAAGTGCCAGACAATTTACTTGAAGTCGATGAAATCACACCAATTGACTAGCATTAGGAACAGGCATCATCCTTACTCGGTGTGAGAAAACACCCAGTAAACCTTATGGAAATTTGTCCGTATTCCTAGTGGTCCCTTGAAAGAGAGTCCATAGATTCCTTTCATATGGGTGTAGGAAAGAACCTTTGTAAGGATATCCCATATCCTATCCCACTACTGCTAGATTAAGAAGGATTTCTGTTGATGTTGTCAACATTGGCAAGAAAACACGAAAACCCAGGAAACACATGGGGACCTCAGGGCCTGGGATTCACATCCTTTTCCCATGATGCTCATTTATCATTTGGACTCAGTACCCTTTACTCTATAAGTGCAATTTTTATGCCTTGTTTTACAAGCTGTTACACTAATCTAATTAGCCATTCAGTTTCTTAATGGATTGTATTTTAGTACCATCCCTAATAAAAATGCATGAAATGTGGTTTTACTTCAGCAGTGATATTCAATTAAATTACAACTTTGTGTGAGTTGATAGTTTTGCTTTGTGGTCCATGATCTTACTTCCAAACTTACCAATCATGTTTGAGACTTGCCTGGTGACCTGTGGACAAAACCACTGGAGTAATGAAATCTGTCACGCTCTTTGACTGGCTCTCAGGTAGAAGTTTTTCTCTGATGTTTCTTTCTGAAAATTCTTTTTAAAACTGTGCAATAAC